>JASAND010007853.1:0-91717 GCA_030248195.1 Trissonchulus latispiculum | reverse complement strand
TCATAGTTATTAATGAAATCGCTCTTCGTTCTGGAAAGTCAGATATTATAATATTTGCGCAACACGAATACAGTCTGTTTTTCTCATCTTTCCCGTGCAACAACTTCAGCTAGAAAATAGCAAAATAAAAGCTGCAGCTACGAAAAGGGACTCGTGTAGTAGGTGGTTGTTTCCTCGTGCGCTGTACCTTTACACGTAGTAACTTGCGAAAATTGAAGCACGTAACAATATTTCCAAAACGTGCGGTTCTGTCCTGAATTGTCAGCAAATATTACAGAAATGGCTTCTAGTGATGCATGCACTCTCCAGTAAGAAAACTTTTTTCGGTTTTAGTCTTTTTTGCGAACTTTTTCACAAAAGAAAAAATCACTAACAAGTTTCTGTAAAAAGGTGCAGGTTGGCTGTTACAGTAAAACTAACGCCAAATTCGAGCTCTCCGACCTCTATAACCTGAGTAGCACATCTTTTTAGGTACAGTACCTCAGCCCCTACCGACTGATCGGCTGTTAGCCATGACCCCAACCCACGGAACAAAGTCAGCCAGTCAGGACCACATATGTGAGCTAAAGCTACATAGAAACTAATGCCACATTTGAATTCTATGTCCTGAAAAACCTAGCTAGGCACGTTTTTAGGCTTCCAGGGCCTTGCATTGTAATACAACTTTTGACCTGTCATGTGACCTTGACCAAGGTGATGTGACTTTGCTGTTTAAGGTGCTGCAACAATTAATTAATTTCTTTGTGTAAATTTCACCTTACATGCTCAGTTCCAGATGCATTGTTTTGGTGCAATTTAACATTCTAAATGGAACCAGCCCCACATTTTTGGGGTCAAAAATGGACATCTTCCAGGAAATCAGTTTTTCAAATTTACTGCCAAAATCTTACGGACAATTTTAGTTTGTTTTATACGCAATCGATTCACACACAATCAAATTCTATATTTATCAATGCCTACTAGCTAGAGTTCGTTCCTTTAAGCTAGAGATTTGGCTGAAAAACTATTTTGTAAATATTTTGTTTTGAACATCGATTTCTCAGAAACTATCCAATGAAGATTTGTGTAGTTTTCTGCAGGGCGAAAATTTATTGCGGAGGGACATTTTGCTTGGAGCTAAAACATGTCCAGTTGCGAAAAAACTTAATGGGAGCTGCAAAATTTCGTGTCACCGCACATTTGGCATATTTTCTGGAGCATTAAGACATGTTAGCGAAATCCAAAAATGTCCAGATATGCTTCAAATCAAGGCATAAAAAGAAATTTTGGCCGATTCTACAGTTTTGAGAAATCGATGTTGAAAAATTGACGAACAATATTTAGCCGGTACACTATGTCAGAAAATTTCTTGGGAATTTTGCTAGTTTCTGTAATCATATGAATGTACTCATTATAGGCTTAAAAACCGCGTTTAAAGCTCTTTCCAACTCCTAAAATGGCAAAATTGACAGCGTTTCAAAAATCACTACTCAAAGGATACCATCACCAAAAGTATACAGACTGGCTATACTGAACTAGTTTTTAAATAGTAGTAGAATATTGTACATATTATGTGCTTCAATCAAAAGCTAATCTCTTTCGAACTCCGAGTACTGGGCAAGTTACTACATGTAAAGGTACAGCGCACGAGGAAACAACCACCTACTACACGAGTCCCTTTTCGTAGCTGCAGCTTTTATTTTGCTATTTTCTAGCTGAAGTTGTTGCACGGGAAAGATGAGAAAAACAGACTGTATTCGTGTTGCGCAAATATTATAATATCTGACTTTCCAGAACGAAGAGCGATTTCATTAATAACTATGAGCGATCCTCCGTTATTTGATAGAAGTATCGAGTGATCAAAGCATTGTCTTACCCAAAAATGACTTCCATCGACAAAAAATTTGAAAAATTGCACTCGTTCTGTCATTAGCTAAGAAAATTATAGAAAAGCTAAATACGTTTCATTATATTCATTGAAAAGAGAAAATGTTAAGCTGCATTTTGATACAAAAATGACTGCCTAGCTCCAAGCAATGAATGAGCAATAAAAGTTCAAAGGTGATGTCACCAAACGGAATCGCTACTATAATTGATGTTTAATCCATTTAATCCCCGCAAATAACAAGGATTAAACTTTAGTGCTTTTGAACTGTTTTTTAAGTAACGGATTAAACGGATTAAACTTAATCATTTTATGAAAAGGCCGCGGATTAAAGTTTAATCCGCCATGGTTTTAATCCGTCGCGATTTTATGAATACGTCACGGATTAAAGTTTAATCCGTCGATATTTTATGAAAAGGTTTTTCATCGACGGATTAAACTAGTCCGTTTAAGTCACGGATTAAACTTTAATCCGTTTAATCCGTGAGCGTATTCATAAAATGATTAAAGTTTTAAGTTAATCCGTTTAATCATTTTATGAAAAGGCCCTAAGGCAAAAATGAACGATTTCTCTAGTCTTAAACCGCTGGTCTTGAGTGCTATAAAGCTGGGAATCCGTTCATTTTTTGCTCATATTGTCTTAGTTGTTCTTTTTTCAGGACATGGTGAAGCGATCACTTGTGTTCAGTTCAGCCATGATGGAAGTCAGTTGGCTTCTGGTTCTGGCGATAAGAGTGTCCGGTTGTGGGATCTGTCCACAGAGACTCCCCAGTTCTCCTGCCAGGGTCATCGCCATTGGATTTTGTGTGTGGAATGGGCTCCAGACGGCAGCCGTCTTGTTTCAGGCTGTAAGAATGGTGAAATATTTGTCTGGGATCCGCATACTGGGAAGTCGTCGCCGCAGTCACCTTTGAAGGTTTTGCTCCTCTTTCTTTTGCATTTTCTTGTTGAGTGAGTATTTTCAACTTTTCCCCTTCAGTCGGTCGCTTTGGGGAAGGACAGTGCAGCAAACTTCTTTAGAGTGCAGGACTGCAAGATTTATGAGCTAGCCAAGTCTTAGCCAAATCGCTCGCTATCTGAATTACTGGCACGCGCGCTGTCGAGCTGACTTAGCCTCAGGTTTTCATGGGGTACATGATGACGCAGGAAATATTTCCAACAGAATTTTGGCATCTCGCAATGGCGAGCCTTTGAAACGTATATAAGTTTTGTACTGATGCCAAAAACATTTAGAAAATAGCAAATACATATACGTACGTAGGGTCGGGATGGCCGAGTGGTGTACGGCGCTGGTCAGAATTTCCGATCTTAGGGTCGGTGGTTCGATCCCCGGAGGCCACAAAGCTTTCCCGACTCTAGTCAACCCAGCTATCCATCCTTAACTGGTCGGTAAATGGGTACCACTACGGTGGGAAGGTAACAGGAGTCTGTGTAGAAGGGCCGCCCCCCCTTCCACGGATGCAGTCATCATTTGAGGTGACACTCCTGGCTCTACGGCTGAGCATCCGGGGATGAGCACCGGCACCCAAGTCCTGTGGCAGGACGGAGATATCTCCTGGGGTAAACCTTAACCAAATACATATAGCTTTGCTCAACTTATGGTATTTGATATATGATAAAGCTGACCATTGCGCTGTAGTTAGCGACTTGGTACTATAGAAATTGAAAATAGTTTGCTTTTCCCATAAACTCGTTTTTCAAACTAGTTTTTCAAATCTTCACTTCTTTTTATTTGCTGAAACTCAGGAAGCATTCCCGACAGAGGTTTGCCATTTTGTTAAATAGAGTCCGAGACTTGCAACCACTTGGCAGGATTTTGAAAAGGAGAGTTTCCGATCCGACTTAAAAAGGAGAGATTCCATGTGAAATTGTTTAAGATGGTGACATTTACATTAAATTTGATTAAAATATAACCTAGGTGTTTGGCTGTATATTGAAATTTTGAAGTCTGTAAGCGAGTGTAAGAGATTTCCTTCAACTTTGTTGATACAATATTTAAAAATTCGTTGGCTGTCGAAGTTTTGGATTGCCGGGTGGCTTCATGCCTCCGCAATAAAAATAAGCTCTCTAAGATAGTGACTTTTTGCTATACCTAGTCAATCATAGTTGATTAAGTTGACTATATCATAAAAATACATTGTCATAAAAATAATACTGCATGTTTCGCTGAAGACATAGAATATATACTACAAAAAACTTTAGCTGTGGTTGTGGAATATAACAGGGTTTGGAGGACTTGTTTAATAGGTAGCATCTTAATTATCAGTATTTTATATAGACAAATTTCTTATTAGTTCATGGACTAATACGGAACATTTTCGGCTTTCCCTGGAGATATAATTAATTTTGTATCAACGTGTCTTGTCGTTGCTTTCTGGCAGAGGCGTGGCTATTATTTGAACCCTATTTACCTAAAGAAGCTAATAGAAGACGATGTCTAGCTTTGGAGTTTGGAATTTGAATTACTAGTGAAACTCAGACACTGATTATTATTTAGTTGTTGATATGAGCCAATGAGCCAATTTTGTGTTTGAGTGGGTGTCCAGTTTTTATTTTTGTCTCAGCAAAACATCGTAATGTCATCAGTTAATTACAGAGAATAAAGGTCAGGAATGGTTGGGTGGTTGATTAGTTGACATTTGAAGCGAAATGTTGTGTCACGGTGCGTGAGTACTTAGCAGCTGATTTTAAGAGGTTTAAGAATGCCTTTTGGAGGATTACTAATTTACTAGGATTAGAAATTTACTGAACACGTAAGACCTGAGCTAGTTCCATAAATTTCTATTTCTACAAATGGCATTGAGGAGGATTGAAGGGACACGACAGAACACGAATCGTTAGATTTTTGTTTTTGTCTACTATATATTGTTCTTTCTTTTTGTTTGTATAATTTTAGGGACATAAGAAATGGATAACAGGCTTAGCCTGGGAGCCACTTCATTTGGTTCGTGGCGATTGTTGCCGCCATATGGCCAGTTCATCCAAGGATGGCGATGTTAGAATTTGGGATGTTATTCTTGGTAAATGCCAAAAAGTACTGGCAGGACACACTGCAGGAGTGACTTGTCTGAAATGGGGTGGTGAAGGCTTGATCTATTCTGCTTCTCAGGATCGGACCATTAGGGTTTGTGCGTGACAGTAATAATTTTATCAGGATTATATTTATGTTTAGCTTAGCTGAAGGGCAAGACTTGCTTGCACACGCTTCAGCTTTTGTATCGTTTCAGGACAGTTTTCAGGTTCGACGCGTTGGCCTATGAAAATAGTCTTTGATTTGCAGCTGTTATTTCGAAATGAATCGATTCTGTATACTTCTGTACTAAAATTAGCTGAAATACAATTGCACTTTACCAGCAAAAAGCTATCAAGTTTTTTAGAGATTTTGGTTTGACGTGCAGGAAGGAGCAGTCAACCAAGTTATTTATTTTGTACCTGTTCCCTGTTACAGGTGTGGCGTAGTGAGGACGGCGTGCTTTGCAGAGTACTGCAGGGTCATGGTCACTGGGTAAATACAATGGCTCTGCATACTGACTATGTGATGCGTTGTGGTTCATTTGATCCTGTTTGCATGATGAAAGGGAAAGAGTCACTGTCTATGGACGGCAAGACGTTTCATGAATGCATTCAGCAAGCTGCTTCCCGTTATGCAGAGGCGAAAGGGTCTGGTCCAGAACGTCTAGTTTCGGGTAATATTGCCATGATTTTGTACTTTTGACTAGTGCTGCTTCATTGAGTTGTACAATTAATTTTCTTTCGGCTATCTTTTCTTCTGTAGTTTGATGATTCATTAATACTTTTGAGAATGTTGACTCAATGTGTGTGTTAGGGTGATAGGGCCATTTGACTGGTTTCTTTCGAACTTGCGATGTTTTAGACATTTAGAATTGGGGAAACGTATAATGTAACCGATTTTTTCTCCATTTTTCCAAATCCATTTTTCTACTTCCCTAATTGTATAGGGAAAGGTACGCATGCCCTGGGTATGGTCACATCCCACGAAGGTGTCCGTCCATGGCATTTCAATACGTGATAAATTCGGTTTTTACAGAATTTTCATATAATGTGTATGATTGGAACGTGAGTATACGTTAACATGCAGGCTACTTAGATTTTTGAGGTATTGTGTTGCAGGATCTGACGATTTCTCCTTATATTTGTGGCAGCCAGCGGTTGACAAAAAACCAATGAATCGTATGACTGGTCATCAGCAGCTTGTTAATCAGGTTCGATTTAGTCCTGATGGGCGATGGATAGTGTCGGCTTCCTTTGATAAATCGGTTAAGCTGTGGTGCGGTAAAACTGGAAACTATATCACTTCCTTTCGTGGTCACGTTCAGGCTGTCTATCAGGTGGCATGGTCCTCCGACAGTCGCCTTGTCGTATCTGGCTCAGCGGATTCCACTTTAAAACTTTTTAATGCAAGCAGTGGAAAGCTGGCGGGTGATTTGCCCGGTCATGCGGATGAAGTTTATGCAGTTGACTGGAGCCCTCGGGGAGACTGTGTCGCCAGTGGCGGGAAAGATAAGATGTTAAAACTATGGCGCTACTGAAAAGTTATATATTTGTTAGTTGATGTTTTTGCTTTTACAGTTGTTAATTTTATTGCTTATGTTGTTATACAAAATAAAAGTTTGTTTTAAATAAATTGTGGGATTGCATTTTTGTCTAGAAAACGTAATTGTGTTGCAGTTTGTAAAATACCCAGTTTTCTCGTTTCGGAACCAACCTGCTGTATAGAAAATGCCTAAAGTCCGGTTTATACTGTCCTTTGGCCGTTTGTGATTTTCTGCGTTACACTCAATTCAATGAATTTGTCCTTATTGAGGTGTTTGTTTGTCCGTAAAATCTGAGCAATATTGAACATTTTCGTGCGTCCAGCTCACGTGAGCTTTGACCACGATGAAATGGTTTGTGATTGGTCTCCTGTGCTTTGTGCTTTCGTTTTTTGTATTTTGTGCTTTGGCTCAGGAGACAGAAAACAAATGATTCATGAAGAGAAAGTACAACATCAAAAGCACAGGTCACGGAAGCAAGTTACTTTGGAAGAATTCAAACTTTGATGTTTTAAAAAACGTTATCTGGATGGCTATATTGACAATTGACGTCTGAAACTATAATTTAATAATAATAACCATCATCAATAATAATTAAAAATAATTAATACAAGAAGACCCCCAAAAGGGGTATGGTTCTGCAATTGAACACCCAGAAACCAATGCTAAACCAAATCAAAGATGGGAATTGATGATTTCTAATATAATGCAGCAGTAGTTGAGCTTTTAGCTGAACTATTTTGAGGTTATCTTGAGTTCCTTGCATACCCGAACGGGTGGAAGCAAACTTGGGTACACCTTGTGAGAACGATTTTTCTTAAGCGTGTTTTTGAAGTCGAATTCTAAGTGATTTTTGCCGTTTTAACGAAAAACAGCGATTTTTTAGCTAAAACAACGTTTTTTGGACGTTTTTTAGCAAAAAATAGTGATTTTTAATGAAAAATAATTTTGTGAAATTTTGGTCGTAAAATCTATTTTTTGGCAATTTTGTTACCCCTTGTGGCCACTTTTCTTACCCCTTGTGCGAGCAAATTTGAGACCCCTTGAGGGTGACTTCGCCGAGGGGGGAATTTCCCTCCGTGTCCACCGGGGCACGTTGCATAAAAGCAAGAGTACATAATATAAGAGTGTGCCACTAGGCACACTCTATGTTATCAGAGCAAAAACTATGCTCTGCTCGCTAACGGCCCACCCCCCCCCCGCAAATTAGACCCTTCACTTCAAAGAATTTTGAGCGCTATGTTTATGTTCTAAAGCTCGAAGCAGGCACAAAATTCGCGCACGCACTGCTTGTGTTTTCGAGCTTAAGCACATAAACATAGAGCTAGTGAGCGTACCCCCGTTTCGACTAGGTACTGATTTGCGGGGGGGGGGGGGTCACTAGGGTCTGATTTGCGGGGGGGGTGGGCCGTTAGCGTGCAGAGCATAGTTTTTGCTCTGATAACATAGAGTGTGCCTAGTGGCATACTCTTATTATTATGTACTCTTGATAAAAGTGATTAGTTGATTAGCGATTAGTGATTAGTTGATTAGTGCAGCAATTTTTGAGAATAATAAAAGCTACACATGGGCTACGCAATAATTTATATTACTGAAGCGCTTTGAGCGTTCTAATAAAATCAAAAGTCTAAATTAAGATACAACTTAAACTGGAATGATGCGAGCTTAAGGTGCTGGTATCGCTTTGTGTAAATGCGACCCTACAAGCTTCAATTCTTTATGAATGTGGATGAAACTTTCCAAATTCATTATTTTCGTGCTCTTTAACATTCTGGGACCAGTCCCGGATTTTTAGGTGAAAACATAAGAAAGTTTTGGTTTTAGCCGTTATTCTCTCAGTACGTAGTCGCTACAATGGATTGGTTGTTATGGCTGGAAAGAGGGCACCAAAATGAACATTTTTGCGTTTACAACTTTTGAGCTACCTCTAGTGGTTAAGGTAGTATACGCCAAAAACAATTTTTGGGTCAAAGAATGGCCATTTTTGACGAAATCAGTTTTTTCAAAATTACTGCCAACTCTTACAGAGAATTTCGGCTTACTTATACTCAATCGATACACCGTCCAATTCCACAGTCCAATTTTATCAATACCTATCCGTTGGAGTTCGTTGCTTTAAGCTAGGGAATTCGCCGAAAAACCATTTTGGCAAAATTGCGATTATTTTGTTTTGAACATTGATTTCTCAAAAACTGCCCAATGGATTCGCGTGATTTTTGGCTGAATGAAAATTCGTCCTATTGCGGAGGGACATTTTTCTTGGTTTGAGCTAAAACTTCTCCAATTATGAGAAAACTGAATGGAAAGTTGCGAAATTTCGTGTCATCGCGCATTTGCCGGATTTTCTGGAGCACTGAGACTTGTTGAGCCAAATCCAAAAAATGTCCCTCGACCTACATGTCCTTCATATCATGGCACAAGAATAAATTTTGGTCGATTCTGCAGTTTTGTGAAATCGATGTTCAAAAATTTTTGGTCTATATTCAGTCTGTCAGATGTCAGCATGACGGAATTTTTTTGCTATTTTTTGCCAATTTTGCTAGTTTCTTAAGCTCATGTTAATGTACAGATTATAAGCTTTAAAACGATGTATAAAGCTCTTTCCAACCCCCAAAATTGCCAAAGTTATAGCGTTTCGAAAAATCACAGCAAAAGCATTGCACAAAAGGATACCAGCACCTTAAAAAGTAAAGAAATTAAGATTGAGTTGAAATTTCTTCTTTGACTGAATGCGTCAGCGATGATAAATTAAATACTTAATGATTTTTGGATAAAACACTTCAACAGCTATGATATGCTACCAAAATCTCCAAAAACGATGGGCGGCAGCAAACGTTTTTCTCTAAAAACTGCTACACTAATCAACTAATCACTAATCACTAATCAACTAATCAGTTTTATGCAACGGGCCCCTGTGGTTCATTGTCATTACCAAAAATCGCAGAATCAAATTCTGACATGGATTCTGATATTAGACCCCGATCATAAAAGCAGGATGCAATATGAGCATGATTCGGATTTTAGAAAGAAGGATTCTGCAAAGGATCCTGCTATTGATCCTATTCCCGATCCTGGGTTCAGTAGCTTCCCCATTTTCAAAACTTTTTTGCAGTTTTATATTTTCTGGTCTGTAGAAAAATTCTTGGAATAGTTTAAAATTAGAAGATTTAGGTTTTCCAATTTAGTCCCTCACACCTTAATGTCAATCGGCAAGTGAATTCAATTAAACGTCAAGAGGTCAGATTTTGGTCCAGTTGACTGTTTCTGTAAAATTTGACTGTTGTATAGTTGTTGGCGGAAAAGCAGCTTGAGCGTTTATGTAGAAGTTGCAACTAATCAGCCAAGATGCTAATTAGAAACTGTTGTCAGATGTTATTGATCTAATTTGCATAACTATTGACACCCTTGAAAACTATTCTGTGAAATCAAAAGTTTGATGGGGGGGGTATGCCAATGAAGCAGAATTTGAAACCTGACTTGGGGGGAAACTGGAAAAAAAATTGCAACCTATGCAAAGTCACGACAGGTCGTGCAAATAGTAAAGCGAAATTGAACGAACCTAAACTAGGGTTGTGCCGTTAAGAAATTTCTCGGGCCGGGCTCGGGCTCGGGCCAGCCAACCTTCTCGGGCGGGGGTGGGGGCCGGGCGGGCCCGGGCCGAGCCCGGCCCGAAGCCCGAGGCCCGCTTCACGGCCCGAGCCCGAAGCCCGATTCACGGCCCGAGCGGCCCGAGCCCGAGCGGCCCGAAGAGCCCGAACGGCCCGAGTGCGGCCCGAGCGGCCCGAGGGTAACCCGAGCAGCCCAAGAGGCCCAATGATCGCCTGACCGCTGCGGAGAGGCCCAAAAATGGCTCAAATCGCATCCAGTTTACCGAGCAATTTTACTTACTTTAAGATACTTTAAGATGAAGACAGCCATGGCTGATCAGTTGTTGTTGAGTAGGTGGCGGTGAATTCTGCGTCGGAAGGTGGTGGGATCCATCTCCAAGACAATGTCCCCAGGCAGGCTGTTCCAAAGGCGGGTAGCGAATGGGATGAAGCTATTGAGATGGTGGTTTGTATTGGACCTGGGTACCACTCTGGCCTGCTCGTGGCCAGTTCTGAAGTAAAAATAACACCCCAACACCAATCCATTCCCTTTCAAATATTTCATCCATTTCATCACTATCCAATTTATTATCCCTTCCACACATCTCCCCACTAGAGGTGAGTAGTATAAAAACCCAGGTTCCAGCGCACTTAGCTAATAGTTCTGGCTTCTACTGGCTTTGCGCTTTTACACACTAGTAGCTATAATGAATTCTATACCCTTAGCCTTAAATTGAAATAGCTTTTTACTGCCTAAGGATTGTAACAACTATGACCTTGAAATTCTAACTAGCCTTAAAATCCGTAGTAGTATAGGAGAGGACAAATGACCGCTCAGTAACACAACATAACTTTATTTATTTAACAAGCATATGCATACAATACTTCATCAATACAAGTGTAATTTAATTCAATTAGTTATTCAATCAATACATGCCCATATGCAAATGAATGGATACCATCGTCAAGTATATAACGTTTGTCATCATAGGCGCTTAATCCTACCTTACACCGCTGCACTGTAGTCAGTTGATGACCTCTTCTATCTATACTGCTCATGATATGTCGGGTTCTACCTCCCTGCATTAATATTCGCTTATAATCTTCGTGCCTTAGTCTAACTGACCTATTAAGTCCCTTTGCCGCTGTCTTATCATCACCTTCACACTTGATGCTGTACATCTTTGCCCTTAACCCTACAAACTCGCTTATTGGCTTACCCTTTACTTCATCCTTCATCTTTCCTATCACCTTCTTGTTAGTACTGCTATAAAGTGGGTGGTCCTTAGGGTAGTTACTGGTATCGAATAGGTTAATGTCCTCTCTCATATCCTGGTAAATATCAGGGGTTGTCACATGGTAGCAAAAGCTGTCCGTGTCTGTGTACAGTAAGCTAACCCTGTCACCATACTTCTGCCTCATGTAGTTGTAGTGAAAGTTGTACATGAGGTATTTTGATAGTTCAAGTACAGTGAATCCTACATATACGGGTTTACATAGCTTGACTGTACGTTTCTGCATCTGCACTGCTACCAGGTCTTCTGAAAATGCCTCACATGCCTTGTACCTAGGGTTTGCAACTAACTTCTCAAACTTCTCCGGGCACGTGACTAGTCTAACATCTACATGGTTGCGGACGTTCTCCATCGTTTTCCCGAATACCGCATTGTTCATCAGTTTGTAAAGGTCTTCTTCAAACTTACTTTTCGCCGCTGCCCTCTTAACCATATTCAACTCAATGTAAGGCTTCATCCACTCCTCCTCCTCAAAGGTCACCCCTCTATGTATCTTCCTAATCACTAAGCCATGATCTATGTATTGCTCCAGGGTATGCTTGTGCACGATGTAATGAGTCTTATTGCGTAAGTTAGGTACTAACTTCTCACACCGCATGTACCCTCCTTGCTCCTTACTGTATGGCGATATCATCTGCTCAGTGATGGTAATTCTCTCGGGTGCAAGTGGGTAGTCATTGTGAGCGTTGTGTAGATGCTGTGGGTAGTCAAGGTCAACCTCAAGGATACATGGAACGTCTCTCCATTGCTCCAAGTTGACCATCCACCTAAAGTTGCGCACAGGGAGTTTCTGGACCATTGACCAACCATATAGATTGTTCATGTCCACGTAGGTGATATAAGAGGTTGGCTGCTTGGGATCATACCCATCGAGCAGTGGGTTATTGGCCTTTGCGTACCGTTGGGCAACCATTGCCACCCCACCTCTTATACCATCTTCAAAAAACTTGTACATATCTGGATCAGTCAAAAGATCTAACTCCTGTCCAGTATACTTGAGGCAGGCGTCCCAGGCAAATGAAGGTAGAGTACAGTAGTGGCAAGGATCTAAGCCATACGTTTTCAGACTAGTCTTGCGAAAGTTCTCTACCACATCTGCCAATAGTAGGACATCTGTTCTCAAGTATTCATCATGATACTGTCCCATATTCTCTATACCTAGCTCATTCCACACAGTCTTTGCATGCTCGTAGTCTCGGATGTCAATGTCGCTATCAGTTAGTGTGCTGTGGAAGGCTTCAATGGGTGGTAACTGAGTCTCACTAAATCTATCCCACGAGTCCATGTACTCATATGGGTAAACTCCCTTTCTTCTCATCAGTGAAAGCTTATCTCCGTAGACACTAGATGTGAATGTAAAGTCTTCATCAGTCAGTCCGTCTGCCAGTGTATCCAACGATCTATTCAGGAACTGGTAACTATCGATGAATCTAATACGCCACTCCTGTTCGACATTCAGTTCAAAGCAAAGGTAGTCTTCTAATCCCTTCGGTACACAGGTGATGTCTAACTTAAACTCTTTGCTAATCTTCCCAATCTCTTGCATAATTAGGTGTCCGTCGTATCGTCTCAGGTTATGGAACATTACAGTTACCGTCCGACCCAGTTTATACTTAAGGTTACACCGCCTATGGGCATACCCCCTAAAGGTGCCACAAATGTGACAATGGTCTCGGGTTGATTCCCCATCTGCAATCGTGCCATAACACAGGTGACATTCAGTGCCATGCTGAAGGAGTCGCTTAGGTAATCGTGGGTATTTATTCAATCGTTCCTGATATTGTTTGCCTTTCAGTAGGATGGCTCTAAGGAATTGTTGCACTGCGTCCTCCCCACGGTAAATCAATGGTTCACCTCGGACAACAGGCATCCCCTCACAACACTGGAGCACATCTACTAACCCAAATGCACATGGCCTATGACTCTCATACCTATTCGTATAGGAGGAATACGGGTTGGGTTGACAAGTATCTATCTTCTCCAGTAAACACTCAAAATCTGCATAAATCACATAAGGTCGCATTAAACGTCTATGATCATTCTGAAATTTTAGTTTAGTTGACGATGGCATTACTGTTATCTGTAAATTATCAGTACTACAAAGTTTCTGGTGATTGTTACACTTTTCTTCTGTTGGAAATGGAAACAGGCAATGATTACAAAAGTATTTTCTGTGTCTGTCCTTCCGTTGATCATGCAGGAGTCTTCCAAGATTCTTGATTAGGCAATAGTGCCGATTATCCAGTAGGAGTAGATGAAGATGCTTCTCTCGTTTGGTTCTGGATAGGTATAGGATGTGGACTGATCTGTCGTATCCATAGACATTGACGGAGACATCATTCTGTCGTTCAAACTTCGGGATATCAGTCAGTTTCATTGGGAACTCCAATCCTTCAAAGTTCAGTTCATCCACAAATTGTTGATATTTGAAAACTCTATTAGCATTTGTCTTCATTGGATGGAGACCTGCCAGGATACTCCACATGAAGCATCT
The DNA here is from genome assembly GCA_030248195.1 of Trissonchulus latispiculum. Lineage (NCBI taxonomy): Eukaryota > Metazoa > Nematoda > Enoplea > Enoplida > Ironidae > Trissonchulus > Trissonchulus latispiculum. The sequence continues at coordinate 77,924 of JASAND010007853.1, read as the reverse complement.
ATTGTCAGTATTCTTCGGATTGATGATTGCTGTTTTGTCCTGGAGTTTCTTCGGTAGAGGTACGTATGTTGATCCATATAGTGGACGGTATTTGGCCAGGTGAATATCCAGGTATCGCACATGATCGATCACCCATCCTGATCCATTGCGTTGGAATTCTTCGATATTGGTGAGGATGCGGTTAATCATAGAGTTCATAGGCACATCTTCTCCGGGAATAATGATAGTCTGTTTGCTGGCAAAATAGCTGCTCATCGTTTCATTTGTAATCTCGTTGATGAATAAAATATGCAGTCTCAATTGCATCTTCAAGGCTCGGTCACCAATGAGGCTCTGAATAGCTTCGGTGCAGTCCAATAGGAATTCTTTAGGATCATTGGTTGACTCTTCGGGTGTTATGCGGTACCACCGATAGTACCCACGTAAGGACGCCGCTTGACGCTGCAAAGTCATTATCAATACTGAATAACTGAACTGAATAACATATGTGATACCCTTCTTATTACCACGAAAATTTGAATTTCATGAAGCAACAAACAACAAACAAATTAGTTTACACTTACCGGTAATCATGAAGTTAGCAGTACATTTAAAAAAAGCTGACATTTAAAAATTGTGATATTACAAAAGGCTGCTTTTATAAATTTAGATTTTTCATAAAGTTACACGAAATGTACAAGACATTACATTAGACAAAATACTTAGTAGTAGTATTCACTTAGGGCACCACGTAGGTATTCAAGTTCTGTGGTGTTGGCAATCTTAAAGCCAGTCATCTTATCGTGGATAGACTGAAGGCGTCTGTCAGTGTCATAACAGTACTCCCAACATTGATCCCATTCAATGTAGTGACAGGCACTGGATCTATGACTTAGATCACCCTCGCGACACAGGTGTAAACTGCAGTCCTCTAGTCGGTGGTATAGGTGATCACTTTCTAACACGGTGGTAACATTGCCATGAGATAGTTGAATACCATTGTCGGTCTCTGTAATGTCTACAGAAGACACTATAGCGATTAGGCTCAGTAGTAGTAACATTATAACTTATGTATATATAATATCCCTGTAAACTTCACGCAGACTTTTTATGGGATTTCTGGCAGTAAGGTGTGGGTTCTAGTGTCACCCGATCAACAAAGGTCTTGACAATGTTATCATTAGTGTCACTTCTTCGCCTCAGATAGTTGACAATTGAGTCCATTGATCTTCCTCGGGACCTGTGGTGAAGGAAGTATATACAGTACTCCCCACATACATCAGTAGTGAAATCTTGCAACTGAATGCGATTATACTGTAGTTCCCTCCTGCCAATGTATGACATGAAGAGGAGAGGAGGTAGTCCGTAGCTGTCAAAATATTCTACCCTGTTATCCTCTAGCCACATTGCAACCCAGTGTTCTCCAGCCTCACCGGATGCCTCAGTGTTAGCAACAAGACATCCTGGGCGGTACCGTGGTAGCTTATCACTGGGAAATACTCCTAGGAGAGGAACTTTGCAATCTTTCCTTAAAGTCTCAAGGATCTCACGGGTATTCATAGTGCGTAGTCAAAGAATGGTGTCCGATTATAGTCTATTGATATGAGATTATCAAATTCTCCGTATATAATGATTTCTACACCCTGGGGATAAGTGGCGGCTGGTAGGGCCTTCTCAAGTTGCATCCTCAGTGACACATCACCTTCCTTGATCAGTTGCATTGCCCCTGTATCAATATTGTCTGGTGTCAGGTCAAAGGCAAAAATAGTGTATCCCTTGGCAAAGTCTTCGTAGGAAATGTCTGCTCCCTTGGTGGATCCTGCCATATCGTTGCCTTCGTAGAGGTATATGAAGGGCATCGTATACTGGAACTTATCCCATGCCATCTTCATTGGCTGCTTTGGGACAAACTCATCACCATACTTTAGGGCAATCTCACTGACATTACAGTGTTGGAACTCGAGGGGATTATGCTTCTGACTTCCATTGAATGCCTCTGACTTGACCATTGCCACTAGGACTCTACGTGGGAGTTGACCGGTGAATATGGAATTCTCAACAACAGTCTGCACACCAGGAGCGATATGCCTTGTCACCAGTTTAGTCCTCCTGATTGGATACTTGGCTGTCTCATGGTCTCTTAGTACACCCTCAATTGCCATGGTGAGAGAGTCTTGTGGTCTGACTTTCCACACATACCAACGTATATCGTCGACTAAAAGTTTGTATCCACTGGTTGCTGACTGGAGGAGGATGTCGTCACTGTTACGGTGTAATTCCAGACTCAACTGGCATTCACTCAGGAGGTATCGGTCTTGCTTGAAGAGGTCGCAATGAAGGGGTCCTGCCACTACTACATACCGGCCATCCGTAAATGGTATACCCCGATGCTTAGCTGCAGTAGTGGAGATATCGTTGAAATCACTATCCTTTGCAAATAGGTTACTCTGTAGGTGAGACGTCTTTGCTTCTTTCCCAAAGTTGGCGATAGTCTCCAGGTACGCTCCATAGTGATAAAGGTCTCCACTGTTGTAAATTTCCTTGTCGGATAGTTTGACCACTAATCGTCTAATGAATGACTTTGCTAGCATATTGATGGGTGCCACTGAGATACTTCCGTCGGCTGCCTTTGCTACTGCCTTTCCATCACTATCAGTTATCCGTAGCTTTAGGTAAAGGTAGTTCCGGTTCAGGTCAAGCATATAAGAATCCTTTGGTACGAGGAATAGGTATGGACCATTACTGGTTACAGGATTTAGGGGATAAATTTCTGCCATGTAGCCACTCTCCACACTGACCTGAGTTGGAGGTAGCGAGAAGAGATCCATTTCGGACTTGAAGCCCGGCATAGACCGTTCATCTACTTGCTTAGCCATTGAAATAATTATTAGTATATAATTGGTATTACATAGGGCGGGTTTTTATGGGCTGTAAATATCGCGCTTCAATCTCTTAACTTTGCGTCTATGTGGTCTGCTTCCAATGCCTTCCCCTTGCTGTATTGCCTTTCCACTGTTCTCCAGCAGGCGTCCAATGGCTGCCTTCCCATGTCGTTTGAGTGCTTCCTTTGGATCTTCACCTCTATTCAAGTAATCACGAGCCACATCTCCGGCTGTCTGAAAGGCCTGCCTGCCTGCCTCTAGACCTACACGACGTACTACTGGCCAAATAAAGCGTCCAATACCTCTCAAGAGGCTGCCTAGGCCATCTCCTCGCTGATACCTTTGGCCGGCGTAGAAACCAGACCCTCTCTGTATCAGGTGCAGTTGCCAGTCTTCAACGGTTTCTGGATGATATCTGGTCCTCATCTTTCTTGAAGTGTAACTTGATAACTATACTACCATACTCAAAATGTACACTCCTGCCAATGTGATTGTTTATATGGACTTTAATGCTATTGATCACATGCTTATTCACAGGGACGTAGTGAGGTTCAGGAGAGTACTGGATGGTATTCCCATACTCTTCACCCGCCTTTACTACTGCCAGCAGGTTGCCGGTAGTTGTGCCCACCAGTTGTTCTTTCACGATATCACAATGGACTTGAAGATAATGAAAGTTAAGGCTGGGTGGACGTTGTGCGTAGAATTTCTTTGTCCTCAGGGCATCTCTGCCATCCTCTACTGTGAATTTCTGAGAGTCAAAGCCAAGCATGCGTACAATGGTAGGAGCAAATTGAATAAACCCGAAGTTGGGTCTTTCAAGGTGTTCTGGATTTTCGTATAAGTCTAGGTAGACTCGATCCTTTTCCTGATCATAGACGAAACGTATAGGAGGTGATTCCTGACGTTCATTAAGAATTGACTGAATGGTAAGGTTGATGGTATTTATCAGATCGTGAAGGTTATAGTATCTCCGCCTGGGTATATTACTAACTGCTCTCTCGTCTGCCTCAAATAGGACTATGATGAATGTGTCTGCATTAGAATTAATGGCTTTCCAAGTGTGAGGATAGATAAAGTCAACCATTGCAACGGACCACCTGCCATGTAGATGCAGAGGGTGAGCTAGCTGGTTCTCAAAGGTTCCGTCCTTTCCGGTCACATACAGGTAGAAACTCATCTTCGCTTTCGGAAGTGTAACTTAGCAAAGACCTTTCCGTACTCAAAGTCTACCGCCATACCGTGATCATCCTTTATATGTATTTCAATACTATCAAACTCCTTTCTTAGCACTGGTATATAGTGTGGATTATTGTATATTCGATCAACAGTATCATTATGCTTACCCTCGATACTGACAACACGAATGATGGGAGCAATGGTGTTTCCTATCATTTGCGGTGCCACCACGTCGCAGTATATGAAGAGGGAATATAGTCCGCCTCTCAGGTCTGGTGCATTAGCGGCCACTGCGTATCTAGGTGGTGAGACTGTCTTTTCCTTTGGTACGACCTTTGTGTCAGAGTATCCTAGCATATACTTGAGTTGTTTACTAAAGTGTAACGCCTTAAAGTCTGGTTCTTCATCTAGGGTAGTAGGTTTAAGTCCGACACGTCTATGAAGTTCATCGTAGGCCAATTCACAATTGATCTTCTTTGTTAGCTCAAGGGTATAGTTGATGGCATCACAGAGTTGAAATATTGACTCATAGTTGTTTAGTGGGATGTGCCCGTGGAATGTCTTCTTACCAACTGTCACTCCAAGTTTTGCATCATCCTTGTTTCCTACATTGAACCAGGTGACAGGATATCCGAGCTCTACAAGTGCCACCTCCCATTCGCCTTCGAGGTCAACACGATGAGGAAGTTTGACTCGGAAATTGTGCAGTTTGTTTGTTGGATAGTCTGCTGTATTACTGGGTAGGTATAGGTAAAAATCCATTGTCTTCAGTTATCCAACTGTTGAACTTGTCAGGGTATCCAAGCCACTTGACAAAATACTCTTTACGACCTTTTCGACGCCTGGTTTTTATAACCTTTTCTACCCAATAGGTGTCTGGTTCGTCAACCTTTTGTACTTCAGGCTGGTAGAATCCACCGACCACCTCTTCGCCACCATAGTCTTCTAGGAGGTACATGGGTGGGTCACCTGTCCTGACACTTCTGATACGGAACAACTCTTCTGACCAATTAGGGAGGTATCCTTTGTCAAAGAGACCTTTTGTTTTGCTAATACGGACCATATCTCCCTTCTTTAATTTATTTTCACTTGGCTGGGTTTCTCCACGGGATGCACGTCTGAGTGCCCTGTTAACCTCTTCCATATTTTCAGGTTTCGATGCCTCCACTGGCGTCATACGAATACTCCTGTGGCGAGCATTGTTGTAGCCTTCCACGAGTTGAGGAAGGTCGTCAATGTACCTATACGATCTGGTCTTTGTAAAGTATTTCCATATCTTTGTCTTGATGGTTCGATTGAAACGCTCAACGAGGCTACACTTGATCACTGGATTATTGCATGTATAAAAGTTGATGTGGTTCGCCTTGAGGAGTGACTGGAAATCTTTGTTCAAAAATTCTTTGCCTCTGTCTGACTGTAGGTGTTGTGGTCGTCTGCCATCTGCCAATATTTTACGAAAAGCTCTAGTCATCTCTTGACCACCCTTGCTTTTAACTGGGATCACCCATGCGTACTTGGAGAAGACGTCAATGCAGTTGAATAGGTACTTGTAGCCATCATTCTTGTCTGCTATAGATACCATATCTGCCAGGTCTATTTGCCATAGGTCGTCGATACCGGCCACCTGATACCTCCTCGTTTGGAATCTGTGTCTAACTGGTTTATGGATGCTGTAAGTGTACTGTTTCTCCAACCAATCAGTGACTTTGGACCTCGAGATTCCATGTCTTTTTGCTTCCTGATACACCCGATTAATACCGCCAAATGCTGCAGGACTTTGCGGATCATAGTAAATCTTCTCTAAGGTGGAATTATGACCACTATTAGTATTACCATTAGCAGTATTATTATTGTTAGTATTATTATCAGTATTCTCTAGTGCCGCTTCCATTTGAGTTTTCTTAGGGCTGACCTAATTCCTTGACCTGTCTGTATATTTATGTACCGTGGGTTTCCGATAAGTTCTCGAGGTACGTTGCTGTCTCTTAGTGCCTTTGCCAATGTTTGCCACCCTGTTGCCGGTGGTTGACTGGGTCTGTTACGAATGAAGTCGTGAATCAGATCATATATTCTAGATCCAACTGCTGGCTGACCCTGATACTCTATTTCACCTCGACTGTTAACCTTGAGACCTGGTATACTCATGATATGTTCAATCAGATGCCTACCCTTCTGTTGCAGTGTTGGTGGTAAGGTAGATACAATGTCTGGCATAGCATGGGACTTCACGGTCATCTCCGTTGGTCTATCTCGTAGTATTCGACGCCTGTAGTCTGCCTGTTTAAACAATTTACTCTTGATATCTGCTGGTAGTTTGGACTTGAGAACATTGCTAGCTTCCTTCTCCAACACCCTTGTGTGCTCATCAAAGTAGTCTGGCTTAACTAGTATTGAGTATTCCATCGTTGCTTTGCTCATCAGTGTCAGTTTTTATTATCTTATGAGATTTCCGAGCAGTCCACTGACAATACCTACAATAGGTCCCAGGAGAGCTGGTAAAAATCCTCCGTGCTGAATGATTAGTTTCTTCTTCTTCTTAAGACTGACTCGTTTCTTTCGTAGTGCTCTTAGGGCGTGTTTATATCTTGCTAATCTCTTCTTGTCTTTCTGGGATATCTTTACGTTGCCAGAGAGGATATTTTCTGCACAGTCACAAATAGCTTTAATGAGGTCGGAACTTCCATGAAGAACAATTGCCTCTCTTTGCTTACGACTTTTGCAACGACACAATAGTCGCAGTGTATCGATATTTCTTTCAAAACGATCCATGATTATTCTTTCTTGATATTGTCAGTTTTTATGGAATATACGTCAGTGTAAGGATCATCTGGGAAAATATGCCCTCTGAGGCGGAGTTTTTCTGGTGTGTTCTGGTCTAGGTCTATCAGTAGATATCCATGCGGTCGACTAGTGGCATGCTCAAAAGCTTCCATAAATCCTTTCACTCTACCTGGATACATTTGTCTTGCCAAGTTCATCGGGGTTAGCTTATCGGCTGGATTCTTCATGAGGACAATATACTGACTATTTATCCTATTAGTCCGCTGCCTATCGTAGAAGATGTCTTGAGTGATATTGATGACACTGCAGGACCAATGGTGACAACCGCGGGTGAACAGTTGAACAAGGTTAGGTTGCTGCTTAATTTCGCTCATCAGATCATCAAGTACTACCAATTTTGCGTCAGGGGTTTTCAATTTCTCTAGATCCGGTAGACCTTTGATAAATTCTACCTGGGGAAGTCTATCATATGCATCTTGCCACTCAGTATAACACCAAATAATCTTCTCTGGAGGTTCTGATATCATTTCATCTGCATGTTCTACCAGTCGTGACACAAAGGTGGTCTTTCCTGCCTTTGTTGGAGCCGCCACGATACACGTGAACGGATGCTGAAACTTTGGTGTCCTAACTCTCTCCATACTTACTATGAAAACACCAACGCTGTTTATATGACTTTATTGTACAACAATACAGTGCACATACTCAATGCAACGATCATCAACAAGTATATATAGTCATCATAGTGTCATATTTTTTCTTGTCTCCTGATACATGTGTTCTTTCTTCACTGTTGAATCTTCATATCATCATCACGTCATTCTTCATTTGGTAGTATCCATCATATCTTCATCATCGAGAATAAGTTCTTCCACTACTTCATCTTCATTGATCAGTTGCTTCATATCGACATGTAGAATTCGTCGCCATCCAATGCCAGGAATAGAAATGATTATCTTTTGCCTCGGATATCGTCTGCATTTATTCTTGTGATAGCGGCTGAGGCGGATCAGGCTCTGGAGTGCCTTATAGATACCCATGGTGCAATATATGGAATAGTGGTATTTACACCAGTATCGTAGGCCTACTTATTGACTATAGAGCTGGTATATCTGGTCTGCTGTAAAACTGACAGGACCAACAAAGCCACAAAGGACACGCTTATCTTGATCCAGGCAAAGAGTTGTCTCGTTATATGTGGACGTGTAGGGACATGGTATCGATCCGTTGATATAGACTGGGCACTGGAAGTTTAGACAGTTGTATATGAATTGGCGGATCTCGTGAAAACTATCAAGTGATACAAGGTGCTCAGTCCAACCATTATGAATAAAGATGGCATTGTCTACCGTGACGGAGTCCTTCAGTGGTGGTAGCTTACACTGGGTATGCTGTGACAACAAAATCGCTAATACAATCGTAGACAATAAAAATTTTATGAGAAGGCTTGTGATTATACAGGGAACTCCTTTGACCAATTGGAGTTTCGTATAGTTTAAAAAGGAATGCCCTTCTTGGGAATTTGCACCAGTAGCCATAGTCAGGATCTTGTACGGCGCACTTTAACAGTACCTCTATTCGCTTCTTATTACCATAGAATTTAGATGCCGTCTTTGTATTAGCCCTACTACCATGCTTTTTATAGACGTGGGGTGATACCTTAGTGTTCCACATTAATAAGTGAGGATATTAATAAGGATACCAAGGGAGTAACAATGATTGTTAATGTTGTTCTCAGTGGACGCTTTGACAGGGAACTTCACTTAACGAACATTCCTAACATTAGACTCTATCGTGGATTTATTGGCGGTAGTCTGAAACACGAAGAGGCGACTTTCCAATTATTCACTAGTGGTAGTTTTGTTTGTCTCGGATGTAAATCAATCGAACGAGCTAATCAGTGCATTCGTCAACTAGCAGGCGCTCTTAATGTCGGTATTCTTCGCGAAGGCGAAGTGGTGAACCTGGTGGGATCCTTCTCAGTTGGCAGGTATATAGACCTAAGGGATTTATATGAAAGTATCAGGCATACCCATCAAGTTTGCTATGAACCGGAGCTATTTAATGGTCTCACGTGTAAGATTGCCAAAGTTACTGCACTCATTTTCCACACTGGCAAGGTCATATTAACTGGTGCTCGAAGTGAGTCTGCCCTATCAGATGCAAGGTCTTTAGTTAATAAGAAGGTGATAAGGTTTAAAGTTCATTAGTGCATCATGTCTGCCCGAAGCCTGTTGAACGAACTGTTACAAAAGGCCCTGCGCCAAAGTCCGCCTATTCGCATTGAGATTACCGGTCATTATGTTGCAGTCATGACTATAGGCAGTAAGTCCTGGACAAGCTCACAATGTCCTGACCCACGTACTGCCATTGAGGAGGTGTCTCGTAAAGCCTACGGTACGTTATGTCACGGCGACGAACATCTCATCAGACGTGAATGCGGATTACCACCAAGACCTCATATCTACGAAATTGATGCAGTCAGGGATAAGATGAGGGACCTACGTGAATACAAAAGATATCGCAGAAGTATTCAACCCATCTACAATATGCTAGACAGGCTAGAAGCAGAAATGCTCAAAAATCCGTGTTTTCATGGCTAACTGACAACCTTGTATACCAACAGTGCAACTAATGTTATCCGTAACATTTCGTTTACTGTATGCAACAGTATAGTAAAATTTTCCATTTATAACCAATTTTTATAGTCAGTTTTAATTAATTACTACTAACTAAATAGTTAATTAATAAACATAATTAGGTGACCGAAGTTAGTTTAACCTTTGTTTATTACGTTGAAACCAAAATTAATCTGACAGGTATTCCCAATCTTATGCAATAACTGACATATAATTGTAATCACCAATTTTCGATCAATTTTCATATTTTCATTGTTAACTTTAATTACTACTAACTAAATAGTTAACGAATAAACATAATTAGTAGACCGATGTTAGTTTAATATGTGTTTATTACGTAGACACCAAAATTAGCCCAATAAGTGGTCCCAATATTACGTGATTACTGACACAAAATTGTAATCACCAATTTCAACCAGTTTTCATATTTTCATTGTCATTTTTATTTAATTATTACTAGCTAGCTGGCTGACCAATAATTATCAATAGGTGACCGAAGTTGGTTCACTGTTTGCTCTATCAGTAGACACCAAAATTAATCCGGTATTTGTACCCAGTCTTACGTAACCACCGTCACAAAATTACATATATTTATCCAAGCATTTGTAGTAAACCCATCAGTGTTGTCTAACGTATATAACAGTACCCTGGGCCTGCAACATACAACCGCTAGGTTTCATAAAGGACTTAAGCGACATAGAAGCTGATGAATCCTCAGTATGTTAAAAATATGATATTACACTGGTGGAAAGGGAGAAAGACTTTTGACAGCTTCGAGTCCTCAGTGTGTTATTCCTATGAGCCTGCAAGCAGGCTGCTAATAGGGAGAGAAAGACTTTTGACAGCTTCGAGTCCTCAGTATGCTATTCCTATGAGCCTGCTAGAAGGCAAGGAAGAGAAAAATTTTTCAAGCAAGCAGGCTGCTAATAGGGAGAAAGACTTTTGACAGCTTCGAGTCCTCAGTGTGTTATTCCTATGAGCCTGCAAGCAGGCTGCTAATAGGGAGAGAAAGACTTTTGACAGCTTCGAGTCCTCAGTATGCTATTCCTATGAGCCTGCTAGAAGGCAAGGAAGAGAAAAATTTTTCAAGCAAGCAGGCTGCTAATAGGGAGAAAGACTTTTGACAGCTTCGAGTCCTCAGTGTGTTATTCCTATGAGCCTGCTAGAAGGCTGCTAATAGGGAGAGAAAGACTTTTGACAGGTTTGAGTCCTCAGTATGCTATTCCTATGAGCCTGCTAGAAGGCAAGGAAGAGAAAAATCTTAAAGCAAGCAGGCAGCTAGCAGGGAGAAAGACTTTTGACAGCTTTGAGTCCTCAGTATGTTATTCCTATGAGCCTGCAGAAAGGCAGCTAACAGGAGACTCATGTCATCTGAAGTACGTAACTACAAATCTTGGATTCCTTAAGTGTTTGTTACATGTCTTCCTTTTCAAGGTTAATACAAAGGTCCAGATGAAGAAATTCAATAGGAGACAAGAAATGGAAAATTTTAGTTGATAAGGGAAGAAAAAATTTGCAATAATATTTTTGATCTATACGTTGCTGAGATAGATAGGTAAGAATCTATCACCATTGGCAAACAGTCAGGTAAATAAAAAGTCTGAAAAAAGTTTGAAAATGTTACTTAATCAATTTACGTAGGGGAAGTTGCCCAAATATGGCCAAATAAAAAAAAAAAATATAAAAAAAAAAAAAAAAAAAAAAAAAAAAAAAAAAAAAAAAAAAAAAAATAAATAAAAAAAATATAAAAAATTAAAAATAAAAAAAAAAAAAAAAAAATAATTTATAATAAAAAAAAAAAATAATTACCAACACCTAAAAAAAAAAACAACAAAAAAAAAACCTTTTTAAATATCCGATTTTACATTGACCATATTTGGGCCCTCACAAAATTTCGGCTGGCCATATTAGGGCACATCGTTGAAAATGGCACCTAAATTAGTTCTCCGCACAAAAAATTTACTGGGTCAACTTTAAGTTTTGACATTTTGCAGGAATAATCTGCAAACAATTCTCTATAAAATGATATAAAAATTGTTAGTTAAACCTCAACTGCAGTTGAGAATCCTTGTCTTGAAAAAGTAACTTTCCGACCGCATAAAGTAACTGGTTCGAAAATCAAAAGTTGACTAAAATTAGAAAACAATTCTGGTTTAATTTAATACTGGACAGTTTTTGCTGAAAGTTGGCCACTCCAATAGCAACATGTATATCTCGCCACTGCGAAAGTTTTATTTCAATTCACCTTGATAAAAAACCTACACACCTATCCAAAGTCAACGTTGGCCATATTCGGCACTTGGCCATATTTGGGCAACTTCCCCTACTTAATTAGACATAATTAATAAACACTAATTAGACAGGTAAACAAACTATAGTCTAGCTAAACTAGGCAAATACGTAGGCAATACGTAGGTAAAGCAAATAACACTATTACAAATTTTAATACACTGTTACAAAGCTTAAATCCAAGCTAAGAAAATTGGCCAACAATGACCTTGAGAACATCTGCACCCGATGATTAATGACCTTACCTGTATGATTAATTACCCTATTCGTCAAAGCCAGAATGAAGCCAGCACACCTGTACAAACAGGTCCCATTTGAACTCTCCTATACTACTTAGGATTTAAGGCTAGTTAGAATTTCAAGGTCATAGTTGTTACAATCCTTAGGCAGTAAAAAGCTATTTCAATTTAAGGCTAAGGGTATAGAATTCATTATAGCTACTAGTGTGTAAAAGCGCAAAGCCAGTAGAAGCCAGAACTATTAGCTAAGTGCGCTGGAACCTGGGTTTTTATACTACTGAGGTGGCAGATTTGCAGAGCGTTTTGACCTGCGCACATGCATATCTTTACATTTAGCTGGACTAAAGTTGATTTATTAGTATTACGCATCGGTAAACCCAAAATGAACTGACATGGTTCGATTAGCTGTAACATCAAGTACAACATTAGCTATTGTTAAAAGCTTTTCATTTCGTAATTTTCAGATAATGCTCTGAGCACTAATTTGTGACCCACACACTGGAGCTATAAAGCCTATGTATCTTGTAGATTGCAAGTAAGATTTTTAGTTAAGTATTGAATCATCCAAAAAAGGAATGAAAATAAATCACTCACGCAGCTAATATTTAGCAGATTTAAACACACAATTGACCACTGACTAAAAACTGGAAAGTTGGAATACTTGAATACTTGTTGGCTTCTTTGTATGTACCAAACCAGGGTTTGTCTACCGCCGTAGCAGAGTAACTAAAATAGTTCCTTCTGAATCTTACAAATGTTTGTTTGTTTGACGACAATAACTAATCCATAACTTTTTGCAGATAGAGAAAATTTGTATAAAGTTTAGCATTTCACAACCTGCTTGCTAATAGCATTTGGATAGTACAATTATGTTTTAAACTTGTCTATATATATTTTACTTCAAATGTATCGCTTCTGGCATGCATGTATGTATGTGTGAATAAGCACCGAAGAAGACAACAGTGTGTGAACAAAGGAAGCCACAAGTCACAACGAAAAAATCAATATTTTTCAGCAATGAATGACAAAACTACCCAAGTAGCCCGGAAAGCCCGAGAGGCCCGAGCGGCCCGAGCGGCCCGAACGGCCCGAACGGCCCGAGCGGCCCGAACGGCCCGAGTCGGGCCGGGCTCAACAGAGTACTCGGGCCGGGCTCGGGCCGGGCTGTCTCATTAAAAACTCGGGCCGGGCCGGTATCGGGCCGGCCCGAGCCCGAACCCGAGCCCGGCCCGAGCCCGAAGCCCGCTTCACGGCCCTGGCACAACCCTAACCTAAACCAACTGTTTCTTAGAGCACCAAGCCCCCTTCGGCTAAAAAAACCAATGCTGAAGATAGGGCGACTGAGAGTAGAGAAGGGTGCCTACAGTGCTAAACATAGCTACTTTCCGTGACAATAGTTCTGCCTCCAGGCAGAACAATAAATTGACAAGATTAATTTGCATGAAATCTTTATTTAGTTACTATAGCTAACTCATGATAACTATCAAATATATACTTATGCTCTCAAAAATTTTTAGTTTGTGTGGTCTTTCGTCCAAATGAGTTTCGATTCAACATTTGGAATACTGTATTGCTCATGGTGACTTCCAGTTTCAGTTTTCGACCAATCAGCATAGAACAAGGCCTGTTTTGATTGGATAGCACTGAAAGCACAACTCAAAATGTTTGACATTTTAGACATTCCCAAAGTATATACACCAAAGCACAGAGCACAGAAAACCATCATGAACGAGAAAGCACAAAGCATTGTGCTTTTCAAACCATCATGAACCGAGAAAGCACAAAGCATACCATCGTTAGCTGGGCTTAATTTGGCTAAACGATGGCTCTATATATACAATCTATCTCCTTGCGATGCGAAGTAGAAGTCCTTAGTGCTTAGTTTAAACAATTTAGACTGCCTGATGTTCATGCTTTAGCCCAAGAAGCCCACAGACCGTGTCGACAGCGCCGACACATGTAGGCACTAGGTATGTAAGTAGTAGATAGCAGATAAGAATAGCAATTGATTACATCAAATCTTCGTGGTTTAGTCTAAGAAGCGCACGGTTTAAAAAAGTCTGGTCCGTGCAATTCGCGATAGGTAGAACATGGCCGGTTATGGTTTATATGACGATTTTAAAATTTAAATCTGGGTTTTTTCTGTCGTGTTTTGTTTATTGACGAACAAAACTTAAGCTCGTGTTTGTTTACCTTGCTGGAGTTTAAGTGTATGTAACCTTTTAATGTCGGATGGGCTGTATAGCCCAAATGGAGATTGTCTTTCTGAATCTATTGTCCTCCGGAGCAGTAGCCAGCTACCAGTTTTCAGTATAGTCATTCGCTCTTTTTCCTTCAATACGTCTACCAAATTTTGGGGGAACATTTCCACGCGTGCTAGAAAAATGTAGCTTCTGTAGCTTTCCGCTGACAATGAAAATTGTGAAAATTTCGAGCCCTGTTCAAGCGCTCTATTCGAAAGAATCCGGCGGTTACTATAATTTGTCCGCGGCAAAGCCAGTCCACCAGGGGATAGTGAAGGCTACGCAGATTAAATTAACCTCAGTTTATTCCGACTCAGAATCAACTTGCACCTATGTAAAGTTGGTTTTCTGCAAGGAAAGTTACTTCGCCCGAATCTTATACCTTTTTCTGAATGCACCGAGACCTTTCAATCATGCAGTTAAAATGTAAATGAAATTGTTCTGTATCGAACGGTGTCAGTCCCATCTCTCTAGGTGTAAATGGCAGTCAAAAATGTAAAACTGGTCATGTTCAACTGTTATCCCTGAGGAACTTTTAATTCAGGCATGAAGTGGTCTACCGCTTGACTTACTACGGTTAAAAAGGAAGTTCAGATTCTTATTCAGCGTCCTTAAAAACCCCTGAGCCAACATTTCAGAAAAGTTCTTTTGTCCAAGCTTAGATTTTAATTTTTTGGAAATAAAATTTTCCGTGATGATGATCCATTTGACATTAGTTCAAACCGTAGCTAACTTGATTAAGATTTGACAAAGTTTATTTAACAAATAGAGTTATAGTGTACAGTCGTGCTTGAAATTGAACTTCTGTTCAGAGGTTTCAGACTATAAAATGGGTTTTAAGATTTTAAGGTTTTCAGTTAAACGTATACTTTGTTTCGATCTTTCTTTTATTCATCTATTTAACAAACATGGCATAAACTTTAACTGCCTTCGCTTAATATATATTCTAAGTAAAAATTTCAAATTTTTCTGAATATCGAATAATGGAGAAACCCAAAGGTGCATTCGTGAATGTGAAAATTTGTGCTACCTTTCATAATATCTACAAATGTTGGTGGTAAAGTCCGGTAGCGTTTGCTTCACTCTTTACGTTTTGTCATACGGGAAGGAAAGGGGTGAGTCAAAACTGCTTATTTAATTATATAAGCATATTTAAGTTTTTCCGAATGGAGGGGATTTGGGATGGACAATTGTTACGCAGAGAAGGGGTCCTTTCTACCCCATCTCCACGCATATACACTTTGCCGTCAAAACAATTCCCCCATCGCTCAACATCAACTGCGGCCTTTTTTTCAGCACTGCTCGTGCATCGGTTAGCTAAAAGTTCGCTTATCCTTGCACAACTTTAGTAGACTTACTTCGACTGATAGAGCTGGCGCTGTGTGCTGTGTGAATAGCGTAAGTTGCCCTCTTTTTATGCCTTCATTATGTAATGAAAATCGTTGACACACATTAGGGTTTAACCTTGCCCTTTCAGAAACCGCTGAAAGAATGCCTGAAATTTGTTTTATTCCTTTGTTGCGCTGCCCGCCTTATCGTTGATATCTTGACATGTACAACTTCATAAGGGTCATATTTTGCAGTGAAAAACTTTAATGCTATATTGTGGTGTCAGTTTGCTTCAGATTGATTTAGCTGTCAGTTTCCACTTTTGTTCTTTTTTTCAAAAGCCCGTAATTGGATTTAAATTGGTGGTTGGCTGTAGGTGTTGCTTGCTTAATACTGCCTCTGTTGGCTTTAGAAAATTCGTTTCGACACAAGTAGTAGCTGTTGCGTCGAAAAGATAAGGAAATTAATTTGGCAATTTTAACGATTTACCACCGCCATATTTAATTGTTAATCTGGCGGTCAGATTTATTTTATGACTTTGTGAGGATTGTCTTGGAAGTTCGCTGAAATTTTTCGTCCATAATCGTTGTAAACAAAATATGTTAATTGTTTGCGTGTGTTGCATATATTAACTGCAATTTAATTTTCAACTAAGCCTGACTCTGAAAAGCCAATACGTAACTGGTTTAAAGGAAATAAGAAAAGTTTTGGCAATTTTGATTCTCAAAAATCTTTGGTAAATTGTCAGATTTCTTGCAAGATAGATATCCGAAAAGTAAGGCCTCTTCTGCTAACTTGAGAAGAAATTTTGCAGACCCAGTATTGTATCTTTAAATTTAGACAGCGATTCAGTTCTAGCTATGAAATTTTTCGGTTTATTTTTGCTGCCATGTTTATAACTTTTTGAGATTTTTCTCAAATTTCGCATAGCTGTTTGAAGATTGTTGCGAAGTAGTAAGAAAGTGTCTACTTTTGGCCGAAAGGTCGTGCTCGGCTTTACTTCTCGCTGAAAGGAACTCGGTCGTATGTTTATATATAGTTAGCTCCGGTTGACTTTGTTAACAGCTTGTACATGAAGTCCATAAGTGAAGATTTAACAGACTATACGTAATTTATGTAATATTAAATTCAGATTCTGTATATAAAGCAGTTAACTGTAGAGTTGTGCCGTTAAGAAATTTTCCGGGCCGGGCCCTGCCCGGGGGGAATGCTGAACCAACCGGGCCGGGCCGGGCCCGGAGGCCCGATTCAAGGCCCGGTAGGCCCGGTGGGCCCGGCGGCCCGGTGTAGGCCCGGTCGGCCCGGTGAAGGTCCGGCATACAAAAAACAGTGCCAAATAATAATTAGTGCTATTTATTACAACATAGACTTCTCCTGGGAGTTTAAATTTGACTTTCTAGTGAATGTATTTTGGAAACATTTTGAAATATGCACAGCAAAAATTTGACCGGACCTCACCGGGCCCTACCGGGCTTCTGAGGCCGGGCGCGGCTGACCGGGCCCGGGTCCGGGCCGGCCCTTCCACTCCAACAACCGGGCCCGGTGCAGGCCGGCCCGGGCCCGCCCCGGAGCTCGAGGCCCGATTCAAGGCCCGGGCACAACTCTAGAACTGTAAGTTAGTCAATGACCACCCTGGTGTCCAGATACAGATTGAACCTTCGCGGCTTGTATTCCCTATTCTATGTAGATCAGATCTGAGAATGATTACTTACTACACTAAGCTCCAATCTTCCGAAACACTGATGAGGCAAAAGAAAAATGCAGAGTATTTCCCTTTTCCTTTAGAAGAACCAAAATTACATTTGGGCTTTGAATAAATTGTCTTGACTTAATTGAATGCTATTTTAGGACTGCTAGTTGAAGCTTTGCAGTGATCCTGGTTTTGCTGTGCTGTGAAAGACTATATTTCTACAGTCTTAGGTTGCAGTGACTTTTGTGGGTGGTTATGCCATTTAGTGAAATTCAGTCAATCTTTATACTAGTCAACTGAATGAGGCGTAATTGTTTGGGATTATGCTATGAATGGATTTTGTGGAAGGAAATTAGTTGAACAATTGAACCAATCATATTATTCAAGCCTACTTATACTACCTTATTGGGAGGTTGGAAGTGTTTCTATCTGTTCTGGTTGGACGGGAAAGTTTTGCCTAGGAGATTATTCAGCGATATCTCTGGAATGTAGCAGACTACTGTTCTATGCCGCCAAATTAACTAGAAAGACAGCAACAATGTTAAAATGCTATCTAGGCATGGCCCCTATGATGTGATTGCCGAAGACGTTTATGATTATCAGGTTCCGTTACATAGTGATATCGCATTTCAGCACGGAATACATTTTGAAGCTAAAGTAAGATTTATACATACTCACTGATTTAATTATATATAGACAGATGACTTAACCTAATATTTCAGAATTTTACTTGTGGTTAACTAGATTACGACTTAGAAGTGTGTCTTTGTAATGGATTTCGTCATGTTGAGTCTCGTTAACGTTCTGTTTTAGTTTATTGGAAATATGGAAGTTCCGAGACCTCACAGTCGTGTAGAAATTGTGGCTGCCATGCGTCGTGTTAGAGTAAGTAAGTAGCTAGTTTGTAGATACAGGCAAATCCATTACGTACGTTTGTGCTGTGTAAGCCTTAATTGCCGTGGAATACCCTAATATTTGAATAAATTGTAGCAATCGTAGCAGTATTTTTAGGTCAGACTTTTTCCTACAGGGGGGGGGGGGTGGGGGTGGTGCCCCCCCAGAAATTGGTTCCCCCCAGTTGGGTCGCCCCCTCCCAGAATTGCCCCCCCCCAGGATTGAGGCCTTCCCCCAGAACTCTAAAGTTCCCGGAAAAATAGGGTTTTAGGGTAAATTTTGAAAAAGTTTTCTCCACCCCCCAGAAATCCGTGCCCCCCCCCCCCAGACCTGGGGGGTACCGCCCCCCAGACTCCCCCCAGAAATTTTTGCCTAGGGAAAAGTCAGTAGGTTGCAGTATATATACGTAATGCTAATATTTATTTACGTTATTAGTTGTCATGTACCTGTTTTGGTTGACAAAACTTGCGATGAATGGCCGCGTGTATATTCTTTTTCTGTTAATCAGATGTGTGAAGGAGTATTCCTTTGCGTAAAACAGGGAAAATCTGAAAAGGTGGTTCTGTAGAACATATTGTTCCAGCAGGAAATGAATATATCTTTCATAAATAAAGTATCAGTGTGTACTGGGTGCCGAAACCAGGCTTTTGTTAGTTGTTGCTGAAACTTTTTTGGAACTTCAGGAGAGGTCAAAAATACTACTTGGGTCAAAAATTTGACCGTCACCGATTTCGCTCAAATTGTGTCCATTGATACTCCCTAGGGCCGTATACAGTCCATTGAAATTTGAGGCGAAAACTTCCAGGAATAAAAAGGTTAGTCATTCAAAATTTTTTATTCCTATTGAGAATGGCACAAAATCGGAGGTTTAGATTTTTCGCTTCTGGAAACGATAACTTAAACAAATTAAAACTGTTCGAAACGTTTGATAGCTCATTTTGTAGTTACATATAATGTCTAAAACTTGTTGAAGACTTTTTTCAAAATTCGGTTTATAACTATTTCGTGAGGCAACCCCAAAATTCAGTCAAAATGTGACATTTTCGAATTTTTTCGCACTTTACAAATACGCACAATATCTACATCAATCGATAGCTTCTTCAATTCTAAACAACTTTTCTTCTTGGCGCAAACGTCCATTTTGTAGCAGTTTCATGTTATCGGTGAAGAACCGTGTCTTCGTGATTTTTCAATTTCAGCGTTTTTGGGGCTCTCGCGGATACGATTACTAGAAAAGTTAGAAGTCGAATGTTGAAAAACACTCTGCGACATAGGTATTATATTTAGCAACAGAATGAGCTATATATAGAACGTTTTGAACGGTTTAGATTTGAGTAAAGTTGCCGTTGCCAGAAGCGAAAAATCTAAAGTTCCGATTTTGGACAATTTTCAATAGGAATTCGTAATTCTGAGTGATTGCAACTTTTTTATTCCTAAAAGAAATCGTTACAAATTTTACTGGATTCCGTAGGAAGTATCAATGGGCATAATTTGAGCAAAATCGGTGAGGGCCGAATTTTTGACCCAAGTAGCAGTTATTGTTATAGGACAGGCTCATATGTTTCGCCGTTCCAGCTTGTCTTCATTGTTTTACAATCCCACTCCACTCATATGTATTTTACAGGCTGAATCTTGTCTTCTGCTATTGTACAACCTGCCTTCTTGGGACTCATATGTATTTCACAGGCGACGAAGGAGCATTTCTGTTTTCTTGTCTTCAATTCTTTTACATGCTCCACCGTTTACATACGTTATTGTAGAAATTTTCATATTGAACAAAGTCGGCTTAGGCCCCCCCGCCCACCGCAGCTCTCTTAGCCAGTTTGGGTATGCAATTCTATGCTAAAAGTTGCTCAGGCTTTCATTCGATATCGATACCAAATATGACCACTTTTGAAGAATTTTATTTTTGGTCTAATATTGCCTGAGACTCCACCCCTACCCCATCACAGCACTCTACAGCCACTTTGGATATGTGTGTAGTTTCTGTGACAAAAATTGCTCAGGTCACTTAGGCCTTTCATTTGATACCAAGTTAGACCACTTTTGAAAAATTTTATTTTATTTTATCCTGAAAAATAAAGCGAAAAGTTCATAGTCGAACCCAAAATTCACCATCTTTGGCGGGCCAGTACCGAAAAATGGTGCAGCATATCGGAAAACGAATTCAAGATTTTACAACTCCAACATTTCTAGTATTACGCCAAATAATTAGCTTAGCCGAGCCCCAAAAATTGAGTCGGGATGGTCGAGTGGTCTAAGGCGTTGGTCAGAACTTCCGATCTTACGGTCGGTGGAGCTGGATCTTATGTCTTGGGAGTCCACAAAGCTTTCCTGGCTCTAGCCAACCCAGCTATCCATCCTTAACTGGTTTTGGTCAAAAATGAAAAACTCCTTCCACTTCTGGGGGGAGGGGGGCTCCGCCTCCAGACCCTCCGTTCAATTTGAGCCGTTCCTTGGACCCTCTTTCCGCTTTTCCAATATCTTGGGTGCGGGCAAGACCGATTGGGAACAGCAGCACTCCCATAAGAAGATTTGAAGATTTTTGCTTAGAATAATCATTTCTTGTACTACGGTAGTAGAGTTTTCTGGTAGGAACTATAGTGAATTTTTCTTTTACTTGTTCTGTCAACTACTTCTTAATCTTTCTGATCTTTCATACTTTGCAGTGGAGGGGCTGGCTTACTTCTAGGCCAAAATTTATGGGGGAAACCGAAACTGGGGGCATATTTTTTTAAAAAGTTTTGCGAATTTTTAAGTGTTTTTGTGTAACAACTGCTAAAATCGGGGGAGGTCGAAATTTATGGGGGGCTTTTTATGGAAGGGCTCCTCGAATAGGGGAACCTTCCGAATGGGAGGCCCCCCCAGTAGATGAAAGCTAGAGGGGAGCAGCCACACTCATCTCTCCTTGGGTGCGCCCCTGGTATGGTTACTTCCAAACCGGAAAAAATCTTATTTCGGACAGCGCGTTCGATGCATGGCCAGCTGTTTTTCAGCGTTGAAAATTGACAGCAGCAACTTGGAGTTGCTGTTGACAAATATATATATATATATATATATATATATATATATATATATATATATATATATATATATATATATATATATATATATATATATATAGGTGTTTCAGATTTGGGGCACATTTAAACAGTTATTTCACAAGTTATATATTTCACAACAACAGTTTATTCCTTTTAGGCTTTTGTCTACTTTTTTAATAAAACATGTCTATGTAAGGGATGTAATCAGTTATATACTGTGCCATTTTTAACTGCTTTTGATTGGCAACTGGTTCCTAATTGTGACACTTCTATAGAATAATGACATTTGTGCCTGCACCGCTGAGATAACTTAACAGCTTGTATGCATACTGGCGCTACATCAAAGCAAAAAGTTGGAGTCTACCTAACTTATTGATATATCTAAAGAAACTGCTATACATCTTCAATGACTTTCCTTCATCGCAGAGTAGGTAGCTCCACGAGTGTAACATAAAGTAGGTGTGAAAAATTTTGAAGAGTATATATATATATAGTATAGTGTATATATATATATATATATATATATATATATATATATATATAATACGATTCTGTCTAGTGGATTTTGGCAAAAAATTGGTATATATTGTCAATAAGTTAGGTAGACTCCAACTTTTGTTCCGATAAGAAGATTAAGCTACCATGCTTACCCATTCGGGATTCCGTAACGATACCGCAACCTGGAATATTCGTAGATTTACTCTTAAAAGATTAATTGAAATTTCGTGCCACTGCCCCCGACCTTGGTCGAGGCTGGATTGTGTGATGTATATATGTAATCGCCAGAATTACTACACAGATGCATTGAAAGCAATGTATTTATGCAGACGCAGACTCGGGTATAAAACGCAGACCTGAAAACAGACTCGGGTATAAAATGCAGACTTTTGAGCAGACTTGCAGACTGTGGTATAAAAAGCAGACTTGGGTATAAAATACAGACTTTTGAGCAGACTTGCAGAGCCGGGTATACAAAGCAGACTTGGGTATAAAATACAGGCTTTTGAGCAGACTTGCAGAGCCGGGTATACAAAGCAGACTTGGGTATAAAATACAGACTTTTGAGCAGACTTGCAGACCCGGGTATCCGCCGAGGTCCAACTAGTTCCACCAGGGTACCCCAAAACAGTCGACCCACCCCAAAACCGATCCTCTGACAACTTCGAACCAAAATTGAAAATTTTGCTATTATGTACTCACTACGGACTTCGCTTAGCTAACCTATCTTACGCATGTAGCATGTCCATACTCTGCACTATCTAGCCATGTATTGGATACGTTGCCATGACCTCTGTGCTGGCCCACGGCTGGAGATTTTTTGCTAACTTTTTCACAAAAAACATCACCCACAACTTGTTGTAAAAAGGTGCGGGGTGGCTGCTACAGCAAAACTAACGCCAAATTCGAGCTCTGCGAAGTCGAAAGCCTATATGGCACATGTTTTAGGTACCTCAGACCCGTCTGACCCAGTGACCGGCTGTTAATCATGACCCCCCCCCCAACCCTCCGGACCTGTCCCAAGGGGAGGTCAGGATCACATACGTGGGCTAAAGCTACAAGAAAAATAATGCTAAACATGAATTCTACACCCCGAAAAACCTATATAGGCAAGTTTTTAGGCTTCCTTGAAATGAAATTTTTGACCAAGGTCACGTGATCCTAGACCAAGTCACTTGAGCATGCAAAATTATTACACCAAATTGCTTGCGCTGTGCTTACGAGAGCAATATAACACCAAATTCCTTGCTTCCTCGAGTCAATAAACAGCGTTAAGAAAATTGGCAAGGGTAGCCACTTTGGACCCAGGGACCCAGAGCCGAAATTCGAAGTTAAGCCTGTTTAAAAACTTAGGGGTCCAAATTTTTATACATAATAACACTAGGGACTATGCTCTATTTATGCATGAAAATAAAATTTTCCTAGCTGATGTTTTGTGGATTCGTTAACAAAAAATCACAAAAATTTTTTACTCTCACAACGCAAGGGCGCTATCGGCTTGAAATTTGCAGGGGTCATTACCAGTTGATACACACCAAAATTATTTCGATCGGACTTCATTTGCGAAAATGGCAGCAAAAATTCTATTTTTGATTTTATTAAACTTTGCTATATATATGTACATTGTCAGAAAAGTTGCTAGAACCTTGCTATATGTATGTACATTGTTAGAAAAGTAAGCATTTAATACAATAAACTAAAATTGAATTTTAATTATATATACCGGCGTCTGGTTATTACCGACCATACTGCATATTTTACACCAAAATCTGCAAAACCTGTACGTAATACATTTTATACCGGAGCCTGCTTTAACTGCTGACTGGCCTACATTATATCAGTACCAAAAGTCTGCTCAAAGGTCTGCTTTTTACACCCAACTCTGCTTTTTATACCTCGGTCTGTAAGTCTGCTCAAAAGTCTGCATTTTATACCCAAATCTGCATTTTATACCCCGGTCTGCTTTTTATACCCTAGTCTGCAAGTCTGCAAGAAAGTCTGCATTTTATACTTTTAGCACGGTCTGCGTCTGCTTTTTATACCCGAGTCTGCGTCTGCATCAAAGTCTGCGTTTTATACCTCAGTCTGCTGGTCTGCGTCTGCGTCTGCATTTTATACTGGCCCTAAGCTAGCAGTGGTCTCCAACCGTTAGGCCTACACCAAAGCTAATGTCATGCATATGCTGGCCAATATGTCTTCTCTTGTTGTGCAAAAGCTTAGATGTTTTCATTGAACACAACAGCTGTGAGAAATTTTTGAACATTTATGTTGGGTGTCACCAAAATCGGGGGGTCGGCCAGGTTCTTCGAAGCATAGCGGGCCACAGGAAGGCAGCTAAGAAGCAACGAGTGGATACTTTTTTGGCCACGCACCTGCTTTATATTCATACCAAAAATGAATCAAATCGAAAGATGTTTGGGCAAAAGTTTAGTCGCCCCCCCTTAAGGTCCTAGCTTAGCTTAGCTTTTAGATATATCTGACAACGGGAGCCTGGCTGTTATCAAGGTTACACAATAATATAAGAGTGTGACACGGTCTCTGTTATCAGCTCTAGGTACATGCTCTGTTCGCTATGGCTGACCCACCCCCACAAATGTGTGTGCTCACTAGAGATGAGCATTTCGGCCCGTCGGCCGGGCCGACCTCCATTGGTTAGTGGGCCGGGCCGGGCCGGGCTGAGAAATTTTTTAACTGCGGGCCGGAGTGGGCCGAAACGGACCGGATCAACTCTAGAAAACGTTATAAAATCACTAAAATTAACTACACATTTACTGATTCTGGTTATTTTATGGCAAAATTTAACATTTCGTAGCATAATTTAGCCTCTCCGTATTGCATTGAAGCCTTTGAAATAATATTATCAGTAAAATTTGGAATTTTCTTTTGGCGGGTCGGGCCGGGCCGAGCAAAATTTTGGAGCCAGCCGGGCCGGGCCGGGCCAAAAATATACGGCCCGTGCTCATCTCTAGTGCTCACTTCAAAGAAATTCGCACGCTATCTTTGCGTTCTAAAGCTCGAAGCAGACGACACAAATTGGACGCACGCAGGCGTTGTTTTCGAGCTTTAACACGTAAAGATACGGCGAGTGAGCGTACGAAAACGTGTACTCGGTACACATTTGTGGGGGGTCACTAGGTACACGTTTGTGGGGGGGGATCAGCCATTAGCGTGCAGAGCATGTATATACCTTGAGCTGATAACAGACAGCCTGCCAGCTGTCGCACTCTTATCTGTTATGTATAGCCATGGGGTGAAAAAAAACCCACCCCATTTTTGGGGGGGAAAAAAAACCCACCCGCCTCCTGGGTCATGGGTTGGAGATATGAGCTCCAAAACACAGCAGCTGGAAGCGCGACTCTTTCTTACCTATGTATGCAAAGATCAAGTCATTTGGTTCACTCCTGCTCATTTTATGACATTTTGAAAATGACAACTACTTTTTGGTCCAACCATGCCAAAATTTTGAAAAAGTTTGGACCGATGTAACTTTTGACTGGGTTGGGTTAGAAAAGTTTTGCAAATATCTGCAATGATGGCAACTCTTCCTCTTTGCACACAGCCAAAATTAGCCCGATCCGCTGTACCGTTAGTCTGGCACATTGCCAAACGTGGCGGGGAAAAAAACCCACTTTGGGGGGAAAAAAACCCACCCAAATTTTTTTGCAAAATTTTTTAACAACTCAACACGGAAACAATTAGAGACTATAGCACGGTACTATCGAGCACGCTGCGTCATCCTATGCGGTCAGATTCGGACAATTTTGATTCCCTTGCTAGCTAGGGGCTAAAAACCTTAAAAGTGCCATTTCGCTGCTGGAGGACCCAATACAGGTACAATTGTGGATTTTAACAGGTAATTCTACGTAAAAAACCATTCTCTACACGATAGAATAATAAGTTTTATCAAATTACATCATTTTTAGCATTTTTCAAAAATTGCCCTATGTTTATGTGTTAAACTTTATGAAACCTGGCTAGTTGATGCAGCATTTTCAACGGCACATGAGATCTCAATAAAAGCTACTTAGATCGGGTTTTTTGGTTCATACTAACTAAAAAAGGGTTGAATTTTACACTGGAAGTGTCAGAATTGCGATAGAATAATTTTTAAGACCTGTGAGGGGTGGGTTTATTTTCCCCCCATTTGGGTTTTTCCCCCCATTGGGTTTTTTTCCCCCGCTACTTTTTGCATTATACCACTCTAACGGTACAACCTAGAGAAGTGCAAATAGGCTTAAAAGAAAGTTCTAAGTACGCCAAGTACGATGGTATATAAAGTTCTCAGATACCCCTTATAATAAAAAAGTTCCAGCCAAAATCCGAAAATGTGGGTTTTTCCCCCCATGGCTATACTCTTGCTGTTATACGTACTCTTATCGTTACGTAGCCTACTCTTGGTGCTATTTGAAGTATATAATATATTTTGTTTTAGTACGAATGCAAGGCCCGGGGCATCAAAAAGCAACCAGTCATTATAACCATTTCAGTTGATGGCATCAAAGTAACGCTTCGGCCAAAACGAAGAGTCATTGTAAGTTTTATATTATTTTATGTTGGAGTATGAGACTCTTATTCGTTTACGAAATTACATATGTACTAACAGGTCAGAAACGATTGTCGGGTTTTAAAGGTGGCCATGTTCAATGAATTCAGTGTATTCAAAATTACTGCCATAATAATGCTACTGGCTTTTTCCTGGAAAAATGTCTGGGGGAAGGAATTCTGGGGCGAGATTTTTTATTTGTTTAATAATTAGTTGGAGTTGATTGCTTCGAGCTAGAGATTTGGTTGAAAAACGATTTTAACCAAAGGCCAAAAAAGAATAAAATTCGCATTTTGGCCTAGGGGCATTTTCTTGGTTTGGGCTAGAACTTTTCTGGTTTCGAGAAATCTCAATGCCAAACATTTGTGTCTCTGCACTACGGGATACATAAACTCCTAGAAAACACCTATCTACGAATCTCTCTCCTTCTTTGTGCTTAGCCCTAGCCTCCTTACGGCCCTTGGATTTCCTTCCTTTGGAGGTTGGGCTTCGCGTGTCCTACACGCATATCTTACTAAACTATATTTTTTAATTGGTGTTTACAATTTTTAATATAAGTGCACTCGTATCAGTCTTACAAATTTTCACTTGCAAAATATGTATGGATGGTTCACCCAGTAGCGTAGGTACGAAAAAATTTCGGGGGGGGGGCGGTCGACTTTTTCGAGGGGGTACCTACCCCCTCTGAAAATTTTTTATTGCATTTTTGGCGGGCGGGCGGGGCGCGGACGCTTTTTTGAAAAAATTTAGGGGGGGGGCGGCCCCCCCCCCGCCCCCCCCCCCTATCTACGCTAGTGGTTCACGCTAATATCTATTGTTTATTGTAGTAAAATATTGTTAATGTTGGATAACAATTTTACTTTTAGTTATTAATTATTAATCTGACTTCGTATTCAGGGAGACTAGGTGTACATTATATTCACCCTTGCACTACTAACAAAGCTATCACTTGGACTATTTCACAACACCGCGATGGTAAATATGCTATTGGCCCTGAGTCGACACAAACCCGATTAAGGACTATGGATTGGATTTTGGCCACTGATCCTGCGGTTGTTTCTTCTTCTTATGGATAGTCTTCTTATGGATAATGCCTCCGGGGGCTCCGTAGCAGGGGAGGAGGATACATGCCCCAACTGGTGGATTCCGGATTTGGACCTCGGCGATCCCAATACCGTCGACTCAGGGTCCACATCTTTAGACGAAAGCATTTTAGACACACAACCACCGACAATAACGACCATTACAACAGGTGTCAAATGCCATAGAAATAATTGTAAATGTTGCATGCATTATAAAGAAGGTCATATGATACTGGGATATTACAATGACAATGAATATAGTATTAAGTCTCCCGCGATGGTATTGATAGCCTCTTGTAAAAGTCATAACGTAGTGTATCTAATTACTTGCGATCAATGTGGAATGCAATACGTGGGAGAAACTGGAAGACAGTTATCTAAGAGAATAGCAGAGCACAGGAATAGTTTAATAAAAATACACTACGAGCAAGCTGCAAAAGACTTGCTATTCATTTTAATATGGGAATATGCAAAACTTTTTCAGTACAAATCATCGAAATCATTGAAAGCACAAATTCAAAAGAATTAGATACAAAAATCAGAAGAGAGAGAAAAGTACTGGATCAAACAGTTAAAAACCAAGTATCCACATGGTTTAAATGATCTTCTTTATGGAGAAAATCCTAAAAAATCTATATTACGCAATTTATTAATCCGCATGGAAACTCCAGGTAAAAAGATTCGCACAAAACGAATTAATAAAAATATCACAATTATTTCTCAAAATGAACTCTTGTCTTTACACACTAGGTCAAGAAAGGAAATTTACAAGATAATCACCTCAACATCATGGAACAGTGTCAAAAGAATAGCTATACACAACGAACAATTCAAAAGTCATGTACTGTATGAATTCATTAAGGACATTACAGAATTCAGAACAGAAATAATGACAATAAACAAATGTAATAAAAATAAAAATAAAGAAAATATGGTTATAGAATTTAACAAACAAATAGATGGTATAAAATTTAAAAAAGTTTTCGAAACATGCAAACACTTATGGCCCTATCCTGATACCAGGACATAGTCCACGCATCTTCTTTTCATATGACAAGCCAATTGCTAGCTTCATATTAAATTATCGCGCAACGGTAGCAAACTTAAAATGCAACGACTTCCTGGAAAATTTTCATCAAAATGGATTTACATGTAACTGCTTAAACTCTCCCTACAAGGACCCTATACATAATCATGTAATTACTTCAAATTTCGATGTAGTGGAAGACCATCAAATTAGGCAACTACTAAATTATGGCCCAAAATACAGGATCAACAGCCAAATTCGACCACAGGATACTCTAAGAAACATTGATACTGGTCTAATTAAATATATAACTAAACTACATAAAAATACAAATGGGACATAGACAAATTGAGAGACTGGGCAATCTACGTAAGTGAAACTATTAAGAAAAGAGTTCCTACCATTCATATACCAAATTCTCAATCAAACTTCAACGTAGACGAACTCAAACATAAAATAAATCAATTAGGTAAACATTTTGTATTCACTTTAACTGATAAGGCACCTCAAAACTTTTCCATCATTTGCAAACAATTTTATGTATGTTCTATGCTAAAAGAAGTAGGAATAGTTGATAATACAAACAACAACAATACATACATAGTGGAAAACAACAAAACAAAGCAAGAATTAATGTCCAATATGATAGCGTATAACAAAAAACTTAATCACACAGGTCAGTACCAAGAGTTACCTTTCATGTACATAATACCTAAGTTTCACAAAAAGCCTATAAAATTCAGAACAATAATAGCTAGTAAATATGCACCCACAATGTACCTATCAAAAATACTGGACAAAATACTCAAGATAGTATTAGCCAAAAGACAAAAACTCTGCGAAATATATAAAACTAAATATAAATGTAACCCTTTCTGGATAATCAACAATAACAAACCTATCCTTGATACCTTAACACACTTAAACAAAAAGAAAGCAGCAAAAACAATAAATACTTTTGACTTCACCACACTATACACTAATGTAGAACACAGGACAATAAACACAGCAGTTTCTGAGCTAGTAAAGGACACCTTACATTCCAAACTGCATACAAGAAATGATAAAATATACTGGGGTAACGGAGAACCTAAATTCACTACTATAAACCCACAGGAAGTGATAGATATGTGCAGGTATTTAATAGATAACACAGACTTCATGCTCGGAGATCTCATATTTAAACAACAAATAGGAATACCTATGGGAACAAATGCAGCACCAACCTTAGCCAATATAACATTACACCATTTTGAATACAAATTCGTTACAAATGAAAACAACTTAGCAATAAATGAATATTTAGAGATTACATTCAGATACATAGACGATATAACCACGGCAGATGATCAAAATGTTCTTGAATTAAACTATAAATACATTTATCCCGCTGAATTAGTGCTAAATAAAGTAAACGAACAAAGTGATAGAGCAAATGTACTAGACTTAGATATTTGCATAAACCATAATTTGTTCCACACCAAGGTGTATGATAGACGTGACGATTTTAACTTTCGCATAATCCGGTTCCCTGATCCAACTACAAATATTTCGAAATCAGTTTTCAATAATATGATAGATAACCAAATATGCAGAATAGCTATCATATGTTCGTGCAAACAGTATTTTTATGAACAACTAATATCATTAAAAACAAGCTTATTAGAAAGAGGATATTCACACAAACTGTTCAAAACAGTATTAAAAAGGACATTAATACAAAAAAGTTGGATTTGCACAAAATTTGATACAACGACATTCATCTATTACTTTCCAAAAAACCCAGGTAGAATAAAGCTCACACCACTGATGCAATTAGGTACCGCATGGCACTCGATGTAATTACTGGCCACAGGCCTTAGATATAATTAATGGCCATATGGCCATAGATGCAATTACTGGCTTCACGCCACCGATATAAGTACTGACTATCAAAACCTCTATGCAATCTGGCTTTTTGCCACCGATATAATTATGTGCCGCCTGGCACTCGATGAAGTTACTGGCCACAGGCCATAGATATAATTATATTAATGAAATAATGGGAAATGTTTTTGTTTTTTGTTTTTTTTGTTTTTACTTGCATGCATACACTAAACAACACGTGTGTATGGGACCACAGGGCAGAAACGATTTTCAATGCCTTTTTACTCCGGGGGCTCAAAAAACCTAAAGCTGCAACTAGTATGTCGGTACGCCACTGACGACGCCCGCCGAATACTAGTATCAGTCTGGCAGAGTGGTCAGCGAGTGAATGCACCTAACTCGTATGAATGTGTCTGTAGCACATAACCGTATTTAGTACCATTGACTTAATATACAGTTTAATACATAAACGTTAAGACTTGCCTGAAGCGTCCATACATGACATAAATGACATAAATACGGGATACATAAACTCCTAGAAAACACCTATCTACGAATCTCTCTCCTTATTTAAAGGTGGCCATGTTCAATGAATTCAGTTTATTCAAAATTACTGCCATAATAATGCTACTGGCTTTTTCCTGGAAAAATGTCTGGGGGAAGGAATTCTGGGGCGAGATTTTTTATTTGTTTAATAATTAGTTGGAGTTGATTGCTTCGAGCTAGAGATTTGGTTGAAAAACGATTTTAACCAAAGGCCAAAAAAGAATAAAATTCGCATTTTGGCCTAGGGGCATTTTCTTGGTTTGGGCTAGAACTTTTCTGGTTTCGAGAAATCTCAATGCCAAGTTGCAAACATTTGTGTCTCTGCACATCATGCGGATTTTTTGGAACAGTTAGAGCCCCTTACCCAAATCCAAAACGTCCCTCGGCCCACATGTCCTTTATATTATGACAAGTAGGAAAAAATGCTCCTTGCAGTCGCATGAAAAAGTTAATATGAGCTATTATGGCTAACATTTAAACGTGCTGAGGACAAGATTTAAAATGTTTAATATGAGCCAACATCTAAATAAGTAGAGGACAAGATAGATGTAAACGTCTAACATGAGCCGATACGTTTCTCTTGGGCTCATATTGACGCTCACTTTGGTTACGCCTGTGGTACGTGTCCTCTAAACAGACATTGTTAAACCTAGCCAGAAAAGACTGAATATTAATACTGGCGCATACATTTTAAGCAAAAATCAGAATTGCCTGATTTTTCAACTTCGCTTCAAAACATTTGTTTGTTTTTCGACGTTGCTTCTAGATCTCACTATACGTATGTATATACCTGTATATAAATTATTAACAAAAGCAACCAATATAAACCAGAATAAGGCAATA
Organism: Trissonchulus latispiculum; assembly: GCA_030248195.1. Lineage (NCBI taxonomy): Eukaryota > Metazoa > Nematoda > Enoplea > Enoplida > Ironidae > Trissonchulus > Trissonchulus latispiculum. Next base: position 46,331 of record JASAND010007853.1, on the reverse strand, counting down.
AAAATTAGAACTCTCACAGACGATATATACTTACCTAGTGAGATTTCATCCAGCCATACCATCCTTGCATATGCCTTTTGACTATCTGAAGAAAGCCTTTGTATATATATAAAAATATATTAGCCATTTTATTTGCGTCAATATGAGCCCAAGAGAAACGTAGCGGCTCATGTTAGACGTTTACATCTTGTCCTCTACTTATTTAGATGTTGGCTCATATTAAACATTTTAAATCTTGTCCTCAGCATGTTTAAATGTTGGCCATAATGGCTCATATTAACTTTTTTCGGTTTCGAAAATTCGCCCATTGAAACGAGCATAGTCGATCTATATATGCCCCCAACCAAAACGCCGAAAAACGATGTTTTAGGGGGTTTGACCAGTGGTCAATAGGCCACCTAGACCAGTGGTCACTTCCGTCGGTTCCGAAAATATGCCCATTGAAACGAGCATAGTCGATTTACTATATATGCCTCCAACCAAAACGCCGAAAAACGATGTTTTAGGGGGTTTGACCAGTGGTCAATAGGCCACCTAGACCAGTGGTCACTTCCGTCGGTTCCGAAAATATGCCCATTGAAACGAGCATAGTCGATTTACTATATATGCCTCCAACCAAAACGCCGAAAAACGATGTTTTAGGGGGTTTGACCAGTGGTCAATAGGCTACCTAGACCGTAGTGACCAGTGGTCACTTCCGTCGGTTTCGATAATATGCCCATTGAAACGAGCATAGTCGATTTACTATATATGCCTCCAACCAAAACGCCGAAAAAGGCTGTTTTAGGGGGTTTGACCAGTGGTGAATAGGCCACCTAGACCATAGTGACCAGTGGTCACTTCCGTCGGTTTCGACAATATGCCCATTGAAACGAGCATAGTCGATTTACTATATGTGCGTCCAACCAAAACGCCGAAAATCGCTGTTTTAGGGGGTTTTACCAGTGGTCAATAGGCCACCTAGACCGTAGTGACCAGTGGTCACTTCCGTCGGTTTCGACAATACACCCATTGAAACGAGCATAGTCGATTTACTATATATGCCTCCAACCAAAACGTCGAAAAACGCTGTTTTAGGGGGTTTGACCAGTGGTCAATAGGCCACCTAGACCGTCGTGACCAGTGGTCACTTCCGTCGGTTTCGACAATACGCCCATTGAAACGAGCATAGTCGATTTACTATATATGCCCCCAGCCCCAACCAAAACGCCGAAAATAGTTGTTTTTGGGGACTTTTCCCAACTTTGACCCTGGGCGAGGAACCACGGGCGCCATGCAGCATGAGGGTCACATCCGTCGGTTTCGGCGATATGCTCATCGTGTTCAGCGACTCCGATTTACTATATATAGGCACCACCAAAAGACCAAAAATAGCCGTTTTTAGGCACTTTTCCCAACTTTGACCCTGGGCGAGGAACCACGGGCGCCATGCAGACCGAGGGTCACATCCGTCGGCTTCGGCGATATGCTTATCGTGTTCAGCGACCCCGATTTACTGTATATGGGTACCACCCCGAGGCCGAAAAACGCCCGTTTTTGCCCGTTTTTAGACTATTTTCAAATTTTCGGACTTAGAAAGAAATTTTTCAGCTTGCAGGTGTCCAAAAACGGTATTTTTCCCATTTTTGACCATCTATAAAATCGAACCAGATCGAAATTCGAAAAAAAACATAAACTTGCTAAGTACCATTGCCTAGATAATCAAAAAATAGTATAGAAAAATTTTTCCTATGGGCCGTTCGAAAAATCGAGTTAACACAAAATTCGAAAAAATCATGCTGAATACAGAGAAAAAAAACCACTTTCAAAGCCGTAAAGGCCGGTTCACACGATCAAATTTTCGTCAAATAAATTTGATCAAATTTGACCAAACTGGCAATTTGACCAAATTTGGTGGTTTGAACGGGCATCAAATTTCATCAAATTCCGTCAAATTTGCCATCAAATTGCTGTCAAACTATCAAATTGGTTTGGTCAGTGCGCAAAAACCATCAAATATTTGACGGCTTGTCCAATGACATTTTAGCACATGGATCACGTGACCCTAAATCAATTTGAAACATAGCATTTTGTTTTCTTCACACATGCAGTTTCTCTACGGTCTTTCAACACAATGTGCAAAATTACAGGACTGTAATATGTAATGAAGTGAGCAAGATCAAAACTCTGATCTGTTCCAAACTTTAAACACTCTAAACACCTCTTCTTTACACGGAAGGTCAGCACGTCTGTTCGCAATGAAACAGACTTAAGCACCAGATCTCTGAAAGGTGGTGTTCCAAAATCAGAGATTCTCTGCGGCCAACCTTATTAGGGATCTTTGTCGGTGAGTTCGTTTGAGGCTCCTGAGTTGATTTCCAATCGGACAGCAAGAGGGGTCAGCACTTGCTTCCTTGATGATGATTTCCAAATGAACAGCAAGCGGGGTCAGCACTTGCTTTCTTGATGAGCACTGGATTTGGTTGAGTTCTTCCTCACTGGATCTTCGGTTCTTTCTTGTGGCTAGTAGTGCACGGTAAACGCACCGTGTGTGAAGGCTAACTCGCCTGTGTTTGCTTGCACTAAGCTTGTACGGTAAACGCACCGTAGTTGAAGGCGAACGCGCCTTTGTTGCTTGTAATAAGACTCGGTAACTAACACACTGATAATTTAATGAAAATACTAGAATTACGATTCGTACAATTCTGTGCGTTCAAATTAACAATTACTACAATACTAACGAGTAGGTTACAATGTAATTAGATACCGTACACGATTACTGTACCAGAGTTGCCAGATACTTTCCCTTCCTAGGTTATTATTAATATTATTCCGATTTGGAATAATATTACAAACTTTGGTTAAGTTATTGGGACAAGGTCGATACTCCTAACGCCTTTTACACCCGTTCACTCTACTAACTCTTTCTAACTCGATCTCTCTATATGCTGTGTGTTACCCTATATGCTCGTGCTTTGTTACTCTTTATACGTCCCCTTACAATAGGACGGTTAAAACTAATATCACACTAAACTAAGTTACTAATTATTAGCCTAGGGCCTTTTCGCGAATGGGTAGAGTAGAGTAGAGTAGAGTTAAAATTAACTTTTAACCCTTTTCATGAATGTGCAGGTTTAAATTTAACTCTATCCGTTTTTAACTCTTTTAACTCTGCAGGGTTAAAAATCAAAGAGTTAAAAGAGTTAAAACTGGCAGAGTTAAAATTAACTCTGTGCATTCGCGAAAAGAGTTAAAAGAGTTAAAACTGGTAGAGTTAAAATTAACTCTCTGCATTCGCGAAAAGAGTTAAAAGAGTTAAAACTGGTAGAGTTAAAGTTAACTCTCTGCATGTGTATGTGAAAAGAGTTAAAATAATAATATAATTTTTGCTTACGTAATGGCCAACTTTTCACCATTTGAGATTTTAAAAAAAAACTTCTTTACGTTTGGAAAATTTTAAATAAAATAAAACAGCAAAAGAAGATATTTACTAATTTCATTTCATTAACAGACATTTATTACACCTTCAATCTAGCGTCATCCTGTACTCGGGTGATCCGGGCGAATCCCTGTGTAACTTGCATTTTCTAACCGATTTTGCTGAAATTTAGCATGGATCCATTTCAACGAATTATTGACCAATCTGCAGCAAAGTTTTATAGTTTAAGCTTTAACGGGGTTAGCCACATGGGTAAAACTGCAATTTAAGGGGAGCCAACCAAAGTTTTTTTACGATTTTCATGAAAAGTTGTATATTTTCAGAGTTCGCTGAAAAGTAATCTAAAGACAGTGTTTCGGTCTAGGTTTTCTTTGATTCTTTGGCCAGCTTGCAATTTAGCCTACAATAAAGTGCTAATGAATAGTTGAGCCGAAAAACAGGTGTTCGTTTGCTGAGACCACAACAGGGCTCAAAAAACCTCTGTGCATATTTTCAGCAAAATCGGATTCTCTTGCTTTTCCTAAAAAGTTGAACAATTTTGGGAAATTTCAACTGATACTAAAACAGATAGGTGCAGCAAAATTAAATAGAAAAATGTTTGTTTATTAATTCAGTGGATTTCAAATTTGAATTGAAATGGTTGCCCTTAGAATCACAGTTCGGATAACAATTGATCCTGTACTGCATTTCTTACGAGCATAACCAGTTGCTTCGCGTAACATTTATCTAGATGTCCTTTCAAAAAGTCTACAAATACAAATTTTTTAAAGTTTACAGTAGTTTTCATGGCAAAATTGCCGCTTTAATTAATCCACTTTTTGAGAAAAAATTGAGCTTTCTGGTTTGAAAATGAAACTGTTTGGTTGTTTCTTGATTGATTCTCACTTTATTGGTGACATATTACATCCTTTAGCCAGTTACTCGATTTTTCTCCTTAGTTTTTATACCTTTCATTTGGAGGCTCACAAGTGTCCCGTTGATTTGGCTTTTCATGTTGTCAGCTCTCATACATACTTCAAATTTGCATTTATAGGTGGTGTCATAGGGGTCGCGGCAGCGACCCCTATAATATGTGTCAAAAGTCCCTGGAGACACCGTAAAATAAGCTGCGCAGAGGCTGCGCAAAATCCTGCGCAGATCCTGCATAGATTTCATGCGCAAATGGTAGAGCACATCGAGTTTAGTATGTGTGCGAAGTTTCAGCCCCGTATCACTTTCCGTTAAAAAGTTGCACCCCGGACCGGTTATGGCGGCGATGTTTTTTTTTCCGGTTTCTCCTATTTAATGGTCGTATTGTCCTGACTTTCCGCCTCTTTCACGTAATCTGCAGCGGAGGCCGGACCTAAAGGGGTATAGGGTCTGGTAGTACCCCATGCACCATTTAAGAATCGCTACTTTTTTTGCGCCGCAGGTGCGCCACAGCGCCGCAGCGGCGCCGCAAAGTCGGCTCAGAGCGAAAAGTGACCATTTTTGTGGTCGCTGCGCAGCTCGAACGTTAAGAGCTGGAGCCGATTTCTTTTTATATTCAGAAACTACATATATTGAACTAACTAAATAGCTAACTCTCGTTTCTCTATCACTTCCCATGCGACCACAGTGGCCGGTCAAAAATGGTGAAAATTCGAAAAATGAAAAATCGAAATTTCTCGCTGTATTCAACTTAGAAAGCTCAATTCTTTCATACAAAGGTTTTCTGGCACGGCGAATTGATTCCCGTAAGCAGTTTTGCCGTCGGACCCACCCATATTGCTGGGCTGGTTCCACTTTGCTGTCGGGAGGGTCAAGTCGGAAACCGCTTCCTGGAGGTCCATAGTAGGCTCTACCTGACCTCTCAAAACATTGTCCATAGGGGTTTTCTGGTGCGCCCAGCTCATTTCCGGTGTCCGTTTTGCCGTCCGACCCACCCATTTTGCTGGGCTGGTTCCACTTTGCTGTCGGGAGGGTCAAGTCGGTACCGACTTACAAGAACACCATATAGGACTGTGCATGGCCTCTCAAAACTTTGTCCATAGAGGTTTTCTGGTGCGCCCAGCTCATCCCCGGAGTCCGTTTTGCCGTCCGACCCACCCATTTTGCTGGACTGGCTCCACTTTACCGTTTGAAGGGTAAATCGGGTAGGGGGTCAAGTGGTCAAAAATAAAATTTTTCAAAAGTGGTCAAATTTTGTACCAAATGAAAGCCCTAAGTGAGCTGAACAACTTTTGTCATAGAATTGCATGCTCAAAGTGGCTGTAGAGTGCTGTGGTAGGGTGGGGGTGGGGACTTAGGCGATTTTGGGTCAAAAATTAAAATTTTCAAAAGTGGTCAAATTTGGTACCAAATGAAAGCCCGCATCGAACTGAGCAACTTTTGTCATAGAAGTGCGCACCTAAAGTGGCTGTAGAGGGCTGTGGTGGGGTGGGGACTTAGGCGATTTTGGGTCAAAAATTAAAATTTTCAAAAGTGGTCAAATTTGGTACCAAATGAAAGCCCGCATCGAACTGAGCAACTTTTGTCATAGAAGTGCGCACCTAAAGTGGCTGTAGAGGGCTGTGGTGGGGTGGGGTGGGGACTTAGGCGATTTTGGGTCAAAATTAAAATTTTTAAAAGTGATCAAATTTGGTACCAAATGAAAGCCCGCATTGAACTGAACAACTTTTGTCATAGAAGTGCGTACCTAAAGTGGCTGTCGAGGGCTGTGGTGGGGTGGGGACTTAGGCGATTTTGGGTCAAAAATTAAAATTTTCAAAAGTGGTCAAATTTCGAGTCAAATGAAGTCCTGCATCGAACTGAGCAACTTTCGCCATAGAACCACCCACCCAAACTTGCTGTGTCGGATTTATATACTTGCTTTCTCAACCGGAATTTAAACGACAGACATAGGCCCAACACACATATTATCCCCTTTTGTGCGGAGCATTTTTGTTACTTGTTAATTAACATACAAAAAATAATTTAGAGCCTATTTATAATTATAATTAATTATTTTAACTTAATTAATTTTATTTAACTATTATTTCTAAAAATACAGCATTTTTAAAATATCTTGTTCAATCTATTGTTATTTTACTAAGTAGCCTATTTCGTTACTTTAGCGTAAATAATTCAGCAGAATGTTGGCAAATGTTTAAGTAATTTTGAAGCATTTTGAACCATCCAATGAAATTGTGTTGCACTTTCATTGGCTGGACTATCTTGTCATTTCTAAAGCTTTATTACGCGCGCATAATGTGGCAATAACAATGTAAAGCATGGACGATTTTAACTCGTTTAACCCGCGTGCTGAGACGCGGGTTAAAATTCAATGTAAAATGTCGTGAGCGAGTTAAAAGACTTAAATTTAACCCATTCATGAAAAGGGTAGAGTTAAATTTAACTCTGCAGGTTTTTAACTCTACGTGTCATTCACGAAAAGAGTAGAGTTAAAAGAGTTAATTTTTAACTCTTTTCGCGAATGAGCGTAGAGTTAAAAATTTTAACTCTGCTTAACTCGGCGAGTTAATTTTAACTCGTTTAACCCATTTGCGAAAAGGATCGAGTTAAATTTAACTCGTTTAACCCATTCGCGAAAAGGCCCCTAGGGACGGTCTTTGGGTGAGCCCCTGAAAGTCGGACACTGCTTTCGCTCCGACACTCAGTTCAGGGATGCTATGTGGGATAGAATTTGAGGAACGCGAAACAGTTGGGGGTTTGGTAGTCCTTCCTTACTTATCGCTAATTAACGGAAAATTAACACAGTTACACAAAGTTCAAGGACTGGGGGGTCTTCTCTGATTTCTTCTCGCTATCTAGTTACGATGACTTCCGGCTGCTATCTAAGCTCAAGCCAGAGACAGAGGGGACTGGGCCCCGGAAATGGCGAAGACGATCAGAACTGAATATTGCATTTTGAATAGAGAATGTTAAGGTACGAGTTTGAGATTCGTAAAGGTTCGCTGTCAGTTCACCCTAGTTGATGTCAGGCGCCGGCGGTATCGTCTCTGGTCTTGACCTTAGCTAATGTTCTAAGTCCACAAAACACCTACAGTGATTAGGCTCCAAAGTTGACTGATAATTCCAAATCTGGGATCACTTCCGGATCCAACCAACTAATGTACTGCAATTACTGATACGACCAAAGTTCTCCGATTAAGCACTTCCACTGACTGATCCAAGCCGACTAGTTCACCACTTCGATTCTGAACTGGAGACGATCCGCGCACCTGAATCAAATGGGTTAAAACCCATTAATACAAGGTCACGGTGCGGGAATCGAACCCAGCAACCATTACTCGTTCTTTCGCTTTCCTGGCCCAAAATGTGCATTTTGGGCCCTATTTGAACTTGTGAATTGACGAAATGACACAAAACCACTGGCTATTGCCTTTTTGACAACGTTAACTGTTCGTAGTAATTTCTTGTTGCAGAACAAACCTTCCGTGGCCATTTTAGATTACTACTTGGTGATTTTGATTAAACTTGAAGTAGTTCTTCCCGTAGACAAAACTATTTGTAATGTTCTCACATCTGGACCCAAATCAGGTCTTAATGACTTGCAATTAGACGAAACAACTCTTGGAAACGTGTAAACCTCGCTATTCGTACATTACTTGAAAATCTTGCTAGTTTCCGTCTTTTTCTTGCACAAACCGGACCGTCCGGCCCGTCTTAGGTTAATACAAACAGATCCTGACCGAAACTCACAGGTTCACTTGAACAGATTAAATGACCGAACAAAACTTGCGTTTCTGGCCTAGTTCTGGCCCAATTTTGTTGATTCGCCACGGGAAACAGGCTTGTTTCCCGTGGCCCGCTGCTAATCCTGAACGTACACAAAACTTGATGTTTTTACATAAATTTCTAACGTTGGAAGATGGTCAGATATTTATCGTTTACTACAATTAACCTAGCTACTGCCTACTTACCTATGTATATTAACTACTAAAACCTACGTAATGCTAACTCAAGAATTAATACTGCCGTTTATTTGATTAAACGTTCTATGGCTAATCAGTTTTCCTACCTATATTGATAACATAATTAAATAGGCTGCTTTGTGGGTGAGTTTTTGCACATAATTAGTATTAACTGTTTTCTTACCAAAAATGCAAAAACTCACTCACTCACTGTCTCAGCATCCATTTTACGCAGTCCCTACTTACCGACCTACCGAACTACGTCTACTTCTAAATCTACCTGCCCCTTATCCTATGCCCTAACAGGGGACGTGCCGAACCGCTATTCGATCCGGTGCTGGCAACCCCAGCAGCCAGCCGAGTGACAGTCGCGCGTACTACCACCCTTTCACACGAGCACATAATTGCACTCGTGCAAAACTGGCATATAAATTAGCAAAATTTCGATGAACACGGATTTAAGTAAAAGTTATATATTCTTGTAGAGCTTGAAAAACTGAGCATTTTTGTGCTTACAGCACCAAAAAATATTAAGTAATTAGTGAGAAAAACATCATTAAAGTTTGTTTCTACATATGCATAATTAACACATATAATGTACTCATTGGACTGCACACGTGCTAATTTGCAACATTGCTTTCTTATATAGGCTAGCTTGAACTCGTTCTAATTGTAACCCGTTAGCTCAATGGAAGAGCACTGGACCTATTAATCCAGAGAACCTGAGTTCGAACCTCAGTACGGGTCTACTTCTTTTCTTTTAGTTTAGCCTGTTTTTTGGCCTTTGACATGGGAAGTTGAGTGTTACGGTAACGACCGTGAGCCCATGATGAGTTTTAGGCCAAGACTATTGATATCCCTATCCTAACTAGACTTAACTATTTCCCCAATTATTAAGAATGCCAGCTAATTAATATAACAGGACTGCAACTATATATTTTCTTACCTAGAACTATTAATTTAAACTGCCAGTCCGCTAATCGGACATTTGTTATAAGGCTGTACCTAGAACTAACTAAACTACCGGTCCGCTAATCGGACATTTGTTGTGAGACTCTTACTAGTGACAAATTTCTACCTATTTTATACATTATCTACCTGTCTAATCTGGTTAGTATTGGATTTCATGGTTGCGGCTCATCCGTCCCCTAATAGCAGGGCGACCTACACGGATGACCGGAAATCTGACAAACCTGCAGACCTAATAGGGGGTCCCCGTGACCCTAGACTGCAGAATCTGCCCTAACCGTCAACAGAACAATAAACAGACAAAACTTTACATTGCATTTACTCAGAAACGGGCAATTTTACGTCAAACACGCGTCTAAGCTTTAGCCGAAACAAATCCCTGATTATTTATAATTAAGGGCCAAATCGCTACTCAATTTGGCCCAGTTCCCGCCTAATATCGGAGTAATAACACGTCCATTCTGGCATTTCCAAGACCCTTATCAAACAAAGGGAATTTACATGGTCTGCCCTCAATCACACTCACAGTCACGCAATTTTGGTTCAGAACTCACACTTAAAAGGGGCTAGGCTTGGAACCTCATACATAATCCATAAGGAATTTACCCAAGAAGCCCGGTACGTAAATTTGGGGTTCACATTCACACAATTACGAGCACAATCACACCAACATTAACACAAACGGCTACACATTACAATACAAATCCTAACTCTTTCCTACCTAAATCTACCTATTCTACCTATTCTTTGTATGCACATTTTGTTGTAGCTTTGGGAATTAACGGGTCTCCGTCTGGAGCCCAGATTTTGTAAATTTGTAACTTTGACCGATACTATAAGCTTTGAGACTTTGAGGATTTTGTTGGAAAGCTAACGAGTAATAATTGCTCGGCAATTATTACTAAACAACAACAGTCAGTTCCGCTAAGGACAGCTTGATTAAATTAACATAGGGGAAGCCGGCCACTCCCCTCGAAAAGGCTAAATAGTTAACGATTAAAGCAACTTCTGAGTTTTAAGTCCTATTACTTTTAGGTAGCCGACCTACACAAATGGCATAACACGATTACAAACAATATTCTTTAACTTCAGTAGTGCCTAGTTGTACGAATATGGCCGGCAATTCCTAATTGCCGGCTGTGGGGAGAATTATTTCCTAGACTTAACTCAGTTCAGAACATGAGGTCGTAACCAAGGGACCTCCTATCTCAACTCAAGGGTGGGTCCCCACTCAAAATCCCTTCATTACTAAAACCCCAAAAAATGTGAAAAGTAAAAATGTCTGGCCACGAGGGCTCGCTGAGTGAAAAATGTAAAAACTGGCCACGAGGGCTCGCTGAACAAGGATGAAAAACTGGCCACAAGGGCTCGCTGGATAAAAACAGAACAAAAATACTGGCCACGAGGGCTCGCTAATTTTGAGTTAATGATGAGCCAAAAAGGGCTATAGTTTGATTAAAAAATTAAAGGCCCGAAGGCCGAAAACCCATAGTAAAAAATAGGCCAAAAAAGGGCCTTCTAAAACCTTAAAAACTGTGTGTTTTCTAGTGTGTCTGGCCGAGCATAGTACGCTCATGTGGCCCTAGATCTTGTGTGTCTTTGCTTCGTGTTCACTCACGTCATCTCCTCTGACCTGTGTGGGCCAGAGGAGGTCCTAACTCGTGGTCCTATGGGGGGTGAAAAGTGCGTTGGGGGTTCTCCGGCCAAAACGCTAGCACACCAGGAGACGCACTAGAAGGGGGGATACACGTCCGCTCTCGGCCGGAGCTGAAGCAAAGACTGACTGGAAATTTTGAATTTCCAGTCAGTCTACCTCACGCCTGTTGGCGGTTTCTTTGAGGTGGACGGGATTTCCAGACTCTTCTGGAAATCCCCTTTGTGGGTGCAGACCCGACGTGGGCTGTTTGCACGCCTGGCCCACCGGAATAGAGATTTATGGGGGGTCTAGAATTATGACCCCTTTGTGTGCGAAATTTCCAGAGCTGAATCTCCAGAAACTTTCCAGACTTTTTGGTTAACACGTAAAGGTAACCAAAGGGGAAAGTTTCTGATAAAAATATAAATTTTCATGAAAAGAAAAATGAAACAATGCAGAATGATGGCCTCTCAGGGCCCAATATGAAAAAATGAATCTTAAGTGTTACTGTCACTGTAAACTTTTATAAAATTTGTATTTTGTATTTTTCAGGCGCTCACTTATTCACTGGCCCCTTTCTCTTCCTTTTAGTCATGATTTTCGGCCAGGAACAAGGGAGGCCGCTTTGTTAATCCCAGCGACAATTGCTCTCCCTCACTAACGCTGGAAGCTCCTACCGTAAGGAACAGGAGGGCAATTGTCGCGCAAAAGTTGTGCATACAAAGAGCGTATTTTTCTAGCTAATAAAAATTACATATTAATAATCTACGTACGTAACTACCTAAGGTCACTTATGTTCTTTTTATTTAAACAACGCTGACGCTTCTCCTGTAAACCCTAACGGGGGAGGAGAGGCTGATGCGAGCATGGATATCTTGTTATGGTTGTCTAATATTCGTGGTCTTATCTCCAACTACGAACATCTCCTAGCACGAATTCATGAGGCTGGTGAACGTGCTCCTGACGTCATTGCTTTGACAGAGACATTCCTGTCTACTGCTACGATGGATGATAGCACATGTCTTATCAAGGGGTTCAACTTATACAGGCATGATCGGCGCGGACATGGCGGCGGAGTTGCGCTATATGCCCGGGACACCATTCCATGTAGCGTATACTTAAGCTCATCCACCCACGAATACTCTTGGTTCAAGTTATGCCTGGGTAACATTAGATTATATTTGGCTGTCTGTTACCGTCCTCCAAACAGGGATAATAATTTGTTTGTGTCGCTCAATCGGGATATTGAAAGCATTCATAGCAATGACGCACATGGCCGTATCTCAATAATAGGAGACTTTAATGTGCACAATTCACGTTGGTTGAGATTCTCTGGGCCAACAAGCCAGATTGGTCTTGAAGCTGAAGCTTTTGCTGCCTCAAACGGTTTCACCCAACTGGTAACGGAACCTACTAGATTGGGTGATACACCAGCAACCCTCGATCTGATATTTAGTGATGCCGATGATGATGGGGCTTCTTTGTTGAAGTTTGAAACGTGTACTACGCCGATTGGTACGTCAGACCACGGACTTGTTACTGCCTCCATCGAGTTTGGTGAACAGCTTGTTCCTCCTGAACCTCGTTCCATCCGATGCTATGGGCGTGCTGATTGGGATGGCCTACGATACTATCTATCGCAGCTTTCTCTGAGGGATAGAAGAGACCCCAATGCGATATGGGCTGAAATAAAATCGTTGATTTTGGATGGTATGGACTTGTTTATTCCTTCCAAGGTAATCAACCCGAAGAGAAATCATCCGTATTTCAATCGACACCTGCGTCTTCTTCTGCGGTCTAAGATCCGTACGTATAATAAATGGAAGGCCTCCCTTAACAGCGAGGACAGAGCGACATACATACGTGCGAGGAACATGTACAATCATAGTTTACGCAGATACAAAAGGGAGTACGCCTCAGCTGTCGCTCTAGAGGTGGATGGTCAGTCTGGCCGCAAGTGGTGGAAGTCTATCAATCAGTTAACGCAACGCGCCACCAAACCTCCAATACCTCCATTATTTGTGGATGATTCCGCTGTAATAGACGACACGTTCAAAGCAAATGTTTTGAACCAGACATTCGTCTCTAAATGTAAAGTGGATAATGGTGTCGGAAATCCTCCCTTTCTGCAGTCCTTTACACAGTCTAAGATTCATCGCATCAGATTCAAGCCCCGAATTGTGCGAAAACTATTGCGTCAGTTGGACATCTCAAAAAGTACTGGGCCTGATGGAATTCCTGCAATTGTCCTTAGAGAATGTGCAGATGTACTCGCCTATCCTCTTTCTATCCTGTTTAGCAGATCTATGACCACAGGCGTAGTACCCAGTGACTTGAAGCTGAGCACTGTGACCCCAGTCCATAAGAAGGGCGATCGTTCAATCCCTGGAAATTACAGGCCTGTCTCACTCCTCTCTATTGTGTCTAAAGTAATGGAAGCTTACATAAACTTCCATCTTGTGAAACATCTAGAGAGCAATTCCCTACTTGCTGATGAACAGTATGGGTTCCGCAAAAAACGCTCTACCATGCATTGCAATCTACTGTTGAGCCAGGAGTGTTCAAACCAACTCGACCGCAATGGTGAAGTGCAAATCTTGGCCCTTGATCTGGCGGGGGCTTTCGATTCTGTGTGGCATCGTGGGCTACTGTATAAACTCACAAAATACGGGATATCGGGTAAACTTCTTGCCTGGCTCGAAGATTACTTATTCCAACGGCAGCAGGTAGTAAGAGTACATGAAGCCTACTCAAATCCAAGGCCAGTGACATCCGGAGTTCCGCAGGGATCTATTCTTGGGCCCACGCTGTTTCTGGTGTATATATATCAATGACTTACCAGCTAGACTGGGATGTCGCAGCATCGTGTTTGCCGATGACTTGACTATATTTGCCCCTGTTTCATCACCTACAGAGCGAAGCATTGTTGCCACATTTATGGAAGCTGATTTGCTCGAGTGCTCCGTTTGGGCTAGGAACTGGCGGATGGAGTTTAACTTACCTAAAACGCAGGGGATGCTCATTTCAAGAAGAGTTGACCGTCATCAGGCAATGCAAATAACATGGGGGGATGTTCCTATACGGAACAATGACTCTATTAAATTGCTTGGGCTAACCTTTACAAGCAACTTATCCTGGGCCCCACACTTGATGCAGAAAGCAGCTTCAGCAAGTCGACTGCTTGGCATGCTGCGACGACATACGGACTTGCTATCAAGGAAGGCTTTGTCACATTTGTACAAGGCTGCTATTCGTCCTATCATGGAATATTCTCTTCCTGTTTGCACTGCTGCTCCTGAATATGCTACTGAGGCATTGGAAATCGTCAACAGAAAGGCAGGCAGGATTTGTGGAAATCAGTTTGATACCATCAGGCTCAGATGTTCAACGGGAGCCCTTGCTATCTATCACAGTATTATCCATCGTCAGGATATTCCCTCATTGAGTTCGCTATTGCCACAACAAGCCCCAGCAGGTGGTAGAACCAGAGCAGCAGACAATCCATATTCTAGGCTTGTACCTCCGTCAAGAACCAGCCACCATATGAAAAGCTTCATTCCTAGCACAACTCGTTCCTGGAACTCACTGCCTCACTCAGTGGCCTCGAAACGGAATCCTCAAGGTTTTCGTGCGGCTGCCTTCCGTCATTTAAAATCATCAATAACATGATGTCTCCACAAAGAAGGTACAAAGAAGGTAGGTAGGTAAAATAGGAAGTAAATTTTAAACAAATTCAAATGGCTTCGAAATGCGCACGTTATTCTGAAAACAGAGTAAATTTTAAATAAATCTAAATGTTGAAAAGTTTTTTCAAAATAAATTGCGCTTGAGTGAATTTGAACAACTTAAATTCTGTGCATCAATAATTATAGTCTAGTCAGTGTCATAATGTTATTTATGAACACTGTCATTTAGTGTTCTTTGTCTACACTTTCTCTCTGTCTCCGTTTTCCAATTTCACACAATACAAAAATACAAAGAGATACGGTAGTCTCACTCCGTGCGCGCACATAGTGAAGTCCCACTATGTGCTAGTTCAGTATGTGAAATAATTAGTTGTGCGTCAAACGTACCATCAGTTTTACACTTATACTATTATCGCGTGGCTTCTCCATAATCGTAAGAGACTGCCAGAGCAATACCGTGTAGCAATACAACAATACGCTGTGAAAGCAATTTAGTTGCACATTGCAAATGATAGAAGTGTATACAGTTACACAATTATGTCACAGTTATGTCACTGGGCGCAGTTTCACTCTATGCTACTACATATATATATATATATATATATATATATATATCTATATACACAATTGAAAGTCAGCCACCCCACCTCATGTGCTACTTTCGAAACGCGTAAACTAACAGCGGTTAATTCGACCCGTAGGCGTTTCTTCTCCCTTTTCTCCTTTCTGCTTCTAAAGTTTTTCTCACCTTCGACACCTGGCAGTGGGGCGGCGCCCCCTGCCACCTCCTGGCTTTTATAGGCCAAAGTTTATGGGGGCTCGAGATTTGCCCCCCCCGGCTCACCAAAAATGGGGGAGGCATATTTTGAAAACATTTTGCTAATTTTTTACGTTCTTGTGCAAAACGCCAAAACTCGCTAAAAAAAAATGACTAATTTTAGGTGTTTTTTACGCTAAAATAGTGAAAATTTCGGTAAAAATCGGCGAAGCCGAAAACTTTTGCAAACATTTAGGGCTAAAATGGTAAATTTGGCAATTTTTTGGGTTACGGAGGGTTATGGGGGGGAGGTCGAAATGTATGGGGGGCTTTCGTGGGGAGGTCGCCGAATGGGGGCGCTCCCCTGGTAAAATAAGCCAGACTCCCCTTGGGTGCGCCCCCTGGCTTGGACGATGCTTCTTTGTGAATCACGTTGTTGCTAAATTAATTTTAGCTAAGATGACGGCACCGTTTAAAAAATATTTTATTTGTGGCTGCTATTTCCGCAACAATATTTACCTTGCAAGTTTGAATGCACATATATCTGCAGATCATTGCGATTTACCAGTAGCCCAAAAAGAGGAGGTTATACATACGTATATTATAGGGGGCGCGATAGCGCTCCCACTATAATATGGGTGTAAAAGGCTCAGCGCGGCCCTTAGAGACCCGTTCGAGCACCGTGCCAGCTAAATACTCAACCAAAATAGACAAATTTGGTATCGTTGGAATCAGCACGACGAGTACAACAAGTATCAAAAAAGTTTTGGTCAAAATTTTCAACTTTGAAAGTTTTCGCTTCCGGACAAGTTAGGTCCGTTTGTTTTTTTCCGTGAAAGTCACGCTTGTGGAAGCCGTTTTAGTCGAACTCAAAAACTGAACGATCTGGGCATTTTCAGCCGCTGAAGTTTGGTTTTTCTGAGAGTAGTATTTGTGTTAATGTACCTTTTGGACAATTTTTCGCTGTCCGGCCCGGCCGGCCACCTGTGCGGCCGGCCAAATGTGGCCTGACCGCTAAGATGGCCAAAAAAGGCCAATTTTGTGTCACGGCTACAGGGCCCAGGGAACAAGTTAGAGAGACGCGGCTTGTTGCATAAGAAACTTTGAGATGGGTAGCGTGTCATAACCGAGGCGATTTTCGATATCTGGCCGGGATCGTTCAGGCGGCCGGCCCAAAGTTGGTCCGGCCAAATGGCCATTTTGGAAAAATTTCTAAGTCCCAACTCCACAGAAAATAGTCAGAAATAGGCCTAAATATGCTGTTTTGGGCCATACAGTGGGACGTATATCTTGCTGTACTGTTATGCAGCAACCATAGCACGCTGTCCTGTAGACTTACACTGTAAACGGTTAAACATATTAAACTTGGTGACAATTCGTGTCTGTAGTTAGGGAACTGTAGCTATGTTAGTTGGTGCACTCTCTAGCTTACACTTCTGCTGTATGTGCTGTCCTAAAACACAGCACCGTCGATAACACGTTATTCATTTATCACTGGCATTTGAAATTCTGCATACAGATAGTTTAGGACATGACGAACTATTATGAATGAGTTTCGTATACCTATTACGATGTTACTCTTTGGTTGCGCTGTAGTAGAGTACTGCGGAAATGCAACACGGCCTATCGCTAACTACAGATAACTTACAGTAATCTGAAATTCTGCAGCCACGTGCAGAAGAACGTGGAAGCAATACCGTATAAGTCTCCTTTTTTAGCATTAACGTTTGCGTCTAGTTGCGCTGCAGTAGGTGCTGCTGAAATTACAGCACGACTACCTTTAGCTACAGAAAAGTTACAATCGTCGAAATTCTGCAGGCGTACGAATTAGCATTGAAATCGTACCGTATAAGTATCGCTTTTGGCAGTGACGTTTGCGTCTAGTTGCGCTGCAGTAGAGAGTGCTGCTGAAGGTACAGCGCCAACTTCATAACAAACTACGAATAACTTTTTAACTTTCTAAAATATTCTTATTTGTAGTGGATAGGCATTTTTCTGGCAAAATCTTTGTACTTTGTAATTGGTACTTTTCAAGCTTCTTTATTCTATGGCTTGGTTGTACTGTTACGTAATCATTTGGAGATTTTTAAAGTTTCTTTCATAAAGCTTTAACATTCTTATAAGTTTTGCAAGGAATATAAAAATGAAATAGGACAAGAATAAAAATGCTCCGATGGAGCATCGAAAATGCAATATAGGTGACACTGGGACTTAAGCAGACCGAGGACTGGGATTTTAAAACGCATTGTATAGGAGGAGCCGGGATTGCCGTGATACAGGGAGGACTAGGTTAAGCGCACTAATAGACCAGCCGCTGGCTGGCCCATATTCATGAGTACATCTCCCTCCGCATTTGACATTTGTGTCTGAGTTCTAAATTCATCAGCTTTCAGGCAGGCTTGCTGATTTGAAATATTATGCTTTATATACTTCAAACGTTTTATAATGAGTTACAGAGCAGGAATTTGTGAGCACAGGTTTTTACTGCATATGGTATAGCAAGCTTAACAAAAAAAAATCACCCGAAATTTTAACAAAAAAAAAAAACCCCACCTGACTCACAGGAAAGTCGCATGAGACAAATTTTTATGGTGATAGCCACACACATCTCAACATTGAAACCTGTCCAGAGTTTGAGCCCCTAGGCCCTCTCCATGTGCATTCGGGCAGACATTTAAGTAAGGGTACCCAAAGTGACCTCAAAAACGTTCATAACCGAAGTTCGAATTTCGGCTGCTATTTACTAAGGGAAAACCCTAGGCAACTCCATATTGTGCTTGTGACATATCCTGACTGTGGGCTATCGATACATATATAGAAGTTCCCAGTTGGACCTCTGTGGCATCCTGGGGTGGGTGATTTTTATTGTTAAAATTTTGTAAAAAAAAATCATTTTTATATTTTGTTACTGATATCAGAGCAGCAGCTGGAGCAAAACTAACGTCAAATTCGAGC
Organism: Trissonchulus latispiculum; assembly: GCA_030248195.1. NCBI lineage: Eukaryota > Metazoa > Nematoda > Enoplea > Enoplida > Ironidae > Trissonchulus > Trissonchulus latispiculum. Next base: position 28,036 of record JASAND010007853.1, on the reverse strand, counting down.
TCAGCGACACTCGAAAACCCTTATATACGATGTTTTTGAGGTTGCCTGGCACTTCTGGTAGTCCAACCTGAGTAGTACCAGCCGGGCTGCTGAACCGTCCGACGGTGAACGTGATCCCAGAAGTCAGTATTAGGCCATAATTACCGAAAAACTAATGCCAGATTTGAATTCAGCGCCCTGGAAAACCTCCTAGGACATGTTTATAGCCACTTGGGACTGTCAGTTGGTACCTGGAGGGTCCGGACAGGTCCGGCAGGGGTCACGTGACAGTGAGTCATACCCCACCAAAATATGAAGTTCTGAGTTTCTCTGCCAAAATGCCTGGAAATAGGTTATAATCACTCCACAAACACGAAAAGCAACGTTTTGACCTTTAAAACGGCACTGTGAACCACCAGACTTCACACTGGACGCTGTCCAAGAGGCCATCGTGAGCACTAAGACTTTGAGTGGGTCGGTTGCCCTAGTTGGAACACTAGGTTAGCAGTTTTTGGGTTCTAAATGCGTTATTTTAGTGTGCTCTATCAAAACTGATGAGTAGAAAGTTGCTAGCTTCTCTCCCTGGGATCCGATCCGCCACTGATTTTTTTGTTAACGGGTGATTTTTTGTTAAACCTTTGTAAAAATCACATTTTCGTCTGCTGCGGCTTACTGGTAGGTGATGAAACAATGAAACTAGAATTGGTTTTAAAGCTTAGCCAAGACCTATCCATGGGTCCTCAAAGTAATCGATTTGGTTTAGTTTTGCAAAGTTCCAGCCAAAAAACCGAATTTTGAATTTTTTTGACAAGCACTATATTGTATTAAGTGTTGGATTATAGTAATTGAAATTAATTGGAATTAAGTTGTGTTATTAAGTTGTATTGTAGTTGTACGCCGCCTGGAAGTCTTTGACAGTCGTGCTTGCGCACCATCTACGGATCGAAAGCGAGACCGTATCTGTAACGACGAACTGTACCAAACGCAGTATGCCGAGACCCAATCGCGGCTCGTATCCGAATGTCCCGGCTTCGATAGCTTGGACATCTGGCTAGAATGGATCCATCTCGGTTGGCGAGGATCCTTTAACTGTCCCTGGGCATTGGAGGAAGCCACCCGGTCGGCCGGCGCTATCCTGGAGACAGGTTGTGGAAAGGGACCTCTGGGAAACAATGGGCCCCTACAGGCATGCAGGTTTCTCGTGGGACGATGTAATCAACGACCTGGCCCGAGACAGACGGCAGTGGCAAGAGGTGGTAGCGAATGCTGGTATGGTTCCGGAGCCCTTCAGATTGCTGGTCCAGCGATGAAGAAGGCATAAGTGAAGTAAGTAAGTTGTATTGATTATGGAATGTTAAGTATTACGAACACAACTAGATGTATATATATAGTAATAGCTGCAAAGTCGTGCCGACAAATTGTTAAACTGTTATTGAAGGATTGCCGCCAGCATTTTTGTCTGGACAATTTCCGCGAATATGGGTTGTTCAGCGAAGCTGGTCCATATTAGTGCGCTTTTAACCTAGTCCTCCTGGCATTTACAACCTGCCCCTCCCATATTAACGTTTTAAAACCTAGTCCTCTGTCTGCTTAAAACCCAGTGTCACCCATATTGCATTTTTCATGCTCCATACAGTACATGCCAAAGAAAAGGGCCCCGTGACTGCCAAATGTCCCTCTTTGGAGCGACTGTGATATGACCTTGACAAGACTTTCATATGAAACAGTTTGTTTGCATTAGTGATTAAGAGCAATTGAAATGGTCACAGACAAGTCACAGCTTTTGCATGCTGTCCATATTAATTTCATTGAAAAAAGTCAGTGACAGATCTCTGCCCTGAAAGTGTTAATCACTAATGCAAACAAATGGTTTCATATGAAAGTCTTGCCAAAGTCATATCACAGTCGCTCCAAAGAGGGATATTTGGCAGTGACGGGGCCCATTTCTTTGGCGTGTACGGTAGGAGCATTTTTATTCTTGTATATAGGGTCAATAGAGGTCGTACCCATTGAAGTCGATATATATTTTTTCTATTACATGAGGGAAACCCACCGGTCACTCCTTTTGGGTTGTATTTTATCAACACTCCAGTACAAAAAGTGCAAAATTTTGTCAAATGTTTTGTCAAAGTCCCCTCCTTTTCGATCGTAAATGTTTTGTCAAAGTCCCCTCCTTTTCAAAGTGTTGGAAGCGCCTAATGCCCGAAAATCCTCGTAGCTTAATAGTACTGAGGAGTAAAGCCTACATTGACCTGCTGGAAGCGGTTTGCCAAACTTGACACTCCAGACGGTCAAGTGAAACTTGGGTGAATCGGGCAGCAAAACCAATGACTGGAATGGATTCTCCCACCCAGATATCTTTATATATATATGTTACGGGCAGATGAATAAATTGGACACTTCTGAAAGTGTCCAGACAGATAGATAAATTATGCATGTGCGCAGACAGATAGATAAATTCTTACAATTATCGCATTCTGTCCAGACAGTTGAGTAAATTATCTATGTGTCCAGAACAAGGTTGGACAGATGCGTAAATTTTTAAACTAAGAACTAACAGTGCAGAATATTTGTGTTTATATCTGTCGTTTAACTTCAGTATTGTTCGTGACTTAATTTTTTATATATAGTTTATGCATTGTTCTAACGCTTGTTACAACATTTTATTAGCTTATATTTTATTAAATGTTAAATGCTACTTTAAAAATCTGTACTTGATTTAATTAATTTTATACAGCAGTTATTAGATATCGTTCCAATTATTGATCGCTACTGATAATTTATTTATTTGTTAATTAATTTTAATTATTTTATGTACTTATTTGTGAAATTTTGGTGCCGCTATTTTAACGTATATAATTTAAAATGGAAACCAACGGTGAAACTAACAAGAATTAAATGTACATATTTACGTTTTATGCTAACGTATAATTATTTATTTATATACGTATTGCCTAATCTCTTTTTAATGGTAATTACATACAAATAAGTACATAAAATAATTATTAAATTAAATTGTTAAAATACATAAAATTAACAAAATCATATAAGACATTTTGAAATTTAATCAATCATAAGCTAATAAAATATAATAGCAAGCTTTAGAACAATGAATAAACTATTTAAAACAAAGTAAATAATAATACTGAAGTTAAATAACAGCTATAATCACAAATATTCTCCATTAATAGTTCTTAATTTAAAAATTTACGCATCTGTCCAACCTTGTTCTGGACACATAGATAATTTACTCATCTGTCTGGACAGAATGCGATAATTGTAAGAATTTATCTATCTGTCTGCGCACATGCATAATTTATCTATCTGTCTGGACACTTTCAGAAGTGTCCAATTTATTCATCTGCCCGTAACATATATATACACACACACATATATATATATATATATATATATATGTGGTAGATTTGGGAAGTCTATATAATTATATCTTGAAAAATGAGTGAAGACTGAAGAATGAAGTGAAGTAGTAAATGTTGACATTAGGCATTAAAATTTGGCTTAGGCGGCCATTAAAAATAATTGCCACACAAATTGTGGAAATCGATTAAAGATTTTATAACTCCAACCATATCTACTTTTCTTTTACTTTTGCCTGCTATTAGTTTCCCATGTAGCTGAGAGAGTTATTCTTTTGTTCTTGTTACAGATTCAAACGAGTTTATTTATTGCATTTATTTTTACATACATAACATTTACATTTTAGATAAGGAATGAGATCACAGGCGACAAGCACAGGTAGTTTCTAATTATCAAAGACGTAGACATGCTACTAAGTCATGGCTATAGAGCTGTTGATAGAGATTTGTTCCTTTTGAAGAGTACAATGAACTAGCTTGAATGTTATGTATTAAGGTTGGTTTTTTCCAGAAAAGATTGCAGGAAACAACCTTTTTTCCGAGTTTTATTTTTTTCCATTTTTTTCCTTTTTTTTTCAGTCCTCCAAGAATTATACAATGTACTAAGGTTAAGTTATTTCATGTTTTTGCATGTACACAGAAGCAGTTTCCACGATATTTAGTAGCCCCATAAGGGGTAATGCAATAACACAAGCGCTTACAAAGGTTCCAGTATTGATTATAGGAATCAAATATTTTCAGAGGGTGACGCTGTAAAGCAAAGGACAGGTGACTTCTGCATACCTTGGCGGTTATACCAGACCTAGTTTGTGGTTTTCGTAGGTAACGCGCTTCGTAAAGTAAACAATTCCAGATATTTTAACAGTTTTGGTTGAACACTACAGTAGACTGTTAGGTATGGAATTATTAACTCTACTTGAGTTATGCAATCATTTTCACATTCCAAGGGAAATGTCAAATCCCAAATCCCAAAATTATGGCTCAAATTCATGAATATCATATTCTTACCTCATTAAACACTGTTTTTGATAGTTTCTAAATGTTCTGATGTTATAAATTAACTTTCAGAACATGTCCAGAATATTTTCCATTTTTTCCGATGCATCGAAAAAACCAAATACAATTTCGTCAATTTAGCATACCCCACCTATTACGACCCACGGAAAAGGTTGTAAATAGTGTGAAATTGCTGAAAAACTCAGAAAACATGATATTTTATTGTAAAAATCGTCAAAATAACGTTAAGAATATTTTCCATTTCCACCCATCCGGGAAAAATGGAAAAAAACAGAGAAAAAAAACCTTTTTTTTCCGAGTCGCTTTTTCCGCGCCCATCCTATTATGTATCATGCGAGTCGCTGCGGCGGCCTCTTTATGAGTCATTTCTGAGACACTTCTTCACCTGTATATACTTCCGGACCACCTTCAAAAATGGCTTTGATTCAAACTGTCAGAGTCTTCAGCAGCGTACAACTAGAAGCCTCCGCCAAGAGCAAGGTCAAATGGACAGCCGCGCAGATTTTTGTCATTACGTGGTCCTTTAATGTTTGAGTGGAGGGGCTTTCCATGAGTATTTAGCTATTTTTTATATGGGTACACGCACGCGCGCAGAATTTGTTATTTATTTAGTGTTTAATTACAGTCAGAAGAATTCATTCAAATACAGGAGAAGCAAATTCAATTTGATGAACAAGTATATCATAGGGGTCGCGGTAGCGACCCCTATAATATGAGTCAAAACGCCCCAATGACAGCCTTCAGAGGCGCTGCGCAGAGGCTGCGCAGATTCCTGCGCAGATCCTGCGCAAATTTTGTGCGCAAAAGAAAGTCCGTGTCGAGTTTAGTATAATTGGAAAATTTCATCCCCCTAACACTTACCGTTAAAAAGTTACGCCCGCCGGCAGTTATGCCGGCGATTTTTTTTTCCGGTGTCTCCGTTTTACCCTCGTATGTCACCATTTTGTAGCCTCTTTCACAGAATGTAGCGAAGTTCAGACACCTATTGCGGTATATCATCAATATATATAGGTTACTGACTTTCGATATATGTGGTCGCCGCCGCGCCACAGTGCGCCGCAGCGCCACAGTGGCGCCACAAAGTCGGCTCAGAACGTCGAAATGGCCAAAAGTATGCCTGGGATTAGCTTCTTTCCAGCTCTTTGTGCAAATACAAACCAGACAAGTTATATATGGTTGATAAGGACATATATCCGGATTATGACGTTTGAAGTCGGATTTTTGATATGTTGCGCCACAGCGCCACAGTGGCCCGCCAAAGTTGGTGAATGTTGGGTCCGACTTTGAACTTAGTTTTTTCGCTTATTTTTCAAGATAGACTTATCAAATCGTGCATATAAAGGTTTTTGGGGACGGAGAATCCATTCCCGCCATCAGTTTTGCTGCCCGGTTCACCCAATTTGCTGGGATGGTTCCACTTGACCGTCTGAGGGGTCAGGTCGGTAAACGCTTCCGGGAGGTCCATAGTAGGCTTTACTTGGCCTCTCAAAACTTTGTCTATAGGGGTTTTCTGGTGCGCCCAGCTCATTCCCGGTGTCCGTTTTGCCGTCCGACGCACCCATCTTGCTGGGCTGGTTCCAATTTGCCGTCTGGAGGGTCCGGTCAGTACCGACTTCCGGGATCACCATATAGGACTGTACTTAGCCTCTCGAAACTTTGTCTATAGGGGTTTTCTGGTGCGCCCAGCTCATTCCCGGTCTCCGTTTTGCCGTCTGACCCACCCATCTTGCTGTGCTGGTTCCACTTTGCCATCTGGAGGGTCAGGTTGGTGGGAGGTCGTGGGGTCAAAAATGAAAATTTTCAAAAGTGGTCAAATTTGGTACCAAATGAAAGCCCTAAGCGAACTGAGCAACTTTTGTCATAGAACTGCATGCTCAAAGTGGCTGTAGAGTGCTGTGGTGGGGTGGGGTGGGGACTTAGGCGATTTTGGGTCAAAAGTAAAATTTTTCAAAAGTGGTCAAATTTGGTGTTAAATGGAAGCCCTAAGCGAGCTGAGCAACTTTTGTCATAGAACTGCATGCTCAAAGTGGCTGTGGAGTGCTGTGCTGGGGTACGGGTGGGGTCTTAGGCGATTTTGGGTCGAAAATGAAAATTTTTGTAAAGTGGTCAATTTTGGTACCAAATGAAAGCCCTAAGCGAGCTGAGCAACTTTTGTCATAGACCTGCATGCTCAAAGTGGCTGTAGAGTGCTGTGGTGGGGTGGGGTTGGGACTTAGGCGATTTTCGGTCAAAAATGAAATTTTTTAAAAGTGGTCAAATTTGGTACCAAATGAAAGCCCTAAGCGAGCTGAGCAACTTTTGTCATAGAACTGCATGCTCAAAGTGGCTGTAGAGTGCTGTGGTGGGTGGGGTGGGGACTTAGGCTTTTTCGGTCAAAAATGAAATTTTTTAAAAGTGGTCAAATTTGGTACCAAATGAAAGCCCTAAGCGAGCTGAGCAACTTTTGTCATAGAACTGCATGCTCAAAGTGGCTGTAGAGTGCTGTGGTGGGGTGGGGTGGGGACTTAGGCTTTTTTCGGTCAAAAATGAAATTTTTTAAAAGTGGTCAAATTTGGTACCAAATGAAAGCCCTAAGCGAGCTGAGCAACTTTTGTCATAGAACTGCATGCTCAAAGTGGCTGTAGAGTGCTGTACTGGAGTATGGGTGGGGTCTTAGGTGATTTTGGGTCGAAAATGAAAATTTTCAAAAGTGGTCAAATTTGGTACCAAATGAAAGCCCCAAGTGAGCTGAGCAACTTTTCTCATTAAAGTGCATGCCCAAAGTGGCTGTACAGTGCTGTGCTGTGCTGTGCTATTTAATGCATATATAATGCTTAATGATTCTTTAACGCTTTTATGTCAACGGCATGTAAAAAGTGGATAAACAAGAAATAAAAATGCTCCTAAAGAGCAAAGAAAGGAATATGAGTCCACATGGAACATGTAAAATGCTAAATATTGTCGGTTGTAAATTAAGAATAAGACAAGCATGTAAAATGCTAATATGAGTCTGGTGGGGTTGGAAAGTGCAGAAGACAAGTTTGTACACGCACCAATATGAGTGCATGCCAAATAGACTCATATTGGCATTCCGTAAAAAAACGATAATGCATGCATCCATTGCGGAATTCTAACGTATATAATATATATATATATATATTTCTACGCAGGAGTAAAGACGAGTAAGTACGTAGCGTTATTGACGTCACATGGATATCCCAACCATGGTCAACATTGTCAACTTTTCTCCTTAGGAAACTGTTAGACCGCTGTTACCTAGTCAACAGTGCGCCGACGGGCGGATATAACATGTATAACATTTTTATTAAGCGTTTGTATAACTCATGTATTCAGAGACTCAAAGTTAAATCTGATGCTAACTTTCGGGACTTATATACGTTTACATATACGTGCGTAACCTGTGGAGCATCCTGTCATCCACCCTAAAACTACCCTGTCTCGTCTTGCTGTCATTACGTGAGTGATATGTAACCGAAATTCGCAACCATTTGCCTTCAGACTACTAATAATGCCAATATGAGTCTATTTGGCATGCACTCATATTGGTGCGTGTACAAACTTGTCTTCTGCACTTTCCAACCCCACCAGACTCATATTAGCATTTTACATGCTTGTCTTATTCTTAATTTACAACCGACAATATTTAGCATTTTACATGTTCCATGTGGACTCATATTCCTTTCTTTGCTCTTTAGGAGCATTTTTATTTCTTGTTTAAAAAGCAAATACGGACGCGTTCAGTGGTGGCGCCAGGGGGGGGGGCGGGGGCCCCGCTCCCTTTGCGATTTGGGCCCCTCCCTTTGGGGTGTCGGGACCCCACTTGAAAAATTTTTCAGCTGTTTATATGCATAGTTTGAGTGTTCTACGAAATTTTTTTTAAAAAATCGGCTAATTTTTGCTAAAAATCGTATAGCCATGGGGTGAAAAAAACCCACCCCCTTTTTGGGGGGAAAAAACCCACCCGCCTCCTGGGTCACGGGTTGGAGCTAGGAGCTCCAAAACATACCAGCAGAAAGCGCGACTCTTTCTAACCTATGTGTGCAAAGATCAGGTCATTTGGTTCACTCTTGCTCATTTTATGACATTTTGAAAATGATACCTACTTTTTGGTCCAACCTTCCAAAAATTTGGCAAAAGTTTGGACCGATGTAACTTTTGACTGGGTTGGGCTAGAAAAGTTTTGCAAATATCTGCAATGATGGCAAGTCTTCCTCTTTGCACACAGCAAAAATTAGACCGATCCGATGCACCGTTAGACTGGCACATTGCCGAACGTGGCGGGGAAAAAAACCCACTTTGGGGGGAAAAAACCCACCCAAATTTTTTTGAAAAATTTTTACCAGCTCAACTGGGAAACAATTCGGGACTGTAGTACGATATTATCGAGGACGCTGCGTCACCCTATGCTGTCAGATTTGGACAATTTTGAATACTTGGGTAGCTAGAGGCATAAAACCCTAAAAGTGCAATTTCGCTGCTGGATGACCCAGCAGAGGTCTAATTGTGACTTTTAATAGCCAATTGTACGTAAAAAACCATTCTCTACACGTTAGAATAATAAGTTTTATTAAATTACATCGTTTTTAGCATTTTTCAAAAATTGCCCTATGTTTATGTGTTAAACTTTATGAAACCTGTCCATTTGATGCTGCATTTTCAATGGCACATGAGATCTCAAAAAAAGCTACCTAGGTCGGGTTTTTTGACTCAGACTAACTAAAAAAGAGTTGAATTTTACACAGGAAGTGTCAGAATCGCGCTACGACAATTTTTAGGACCTGTGAGGGGTGGGTTTATTTTCCCCCCATTTGGTTTTTCCCCCCATTGGGTTTTTTTCCCCCGCTACTTTTTGCATTATACCGGCCTAACGGTACAACCTAGAGAAGTGCAAATGGGCTTAAAAGAAAGTTCTAAGTACGCCAAGTACGATGGTATATAGAGTTCTCAGCTAGCCCTTATAACAAAAAAGTTCCAGCCAAAATCCGAAAAAGTGGGTTTTTTCCCCTATGGCTATAAAATTTTTGCTAAAATGTGAGAATTTTTTGGGAAATAAAGGTAAAATTTCACTAAAATTTGGCGAAAATGTTGGATTTCCCAAAACAGGGCCTCCCTACAAAAAAACCTGGCGCCGCTACTAGACGCGTTTCAAGCTTCGTCTTTTTGATCACAGTAAATAGGCTATTATGAAAGAGAAAATACACGCCGCAGGCGCGACATTTTTTGGTTTTGTACCCCTTTTGTATTTTATCTTAATTTTTCCGACCCCCGAATCGCAAACAGGATGGCGACCCTGTATCTGCACTTGATATAATTACTATCTAGCTACGTAAAGATTTGAAGTTTTAAAGTTTAAATTGAGAACACCTTAAGAACAGGTTGTAGAGAATCTATCCTTTAAATATCAAACTTTGACGCAAATAAACAAGCAAAGCCATGCGACTTAACATAAAATAGTTCAACCGAAATATTTGCAGTAGCTTATAACTGGGTGAAAACAGCGAGATTTGGGGAGCACCGCACTTCAGAAACTGAATCGGCTATGGAACCTTCAACCATAGGTGTAATTGGGGGGAGGTTTGGGGGGGGGTAACCCCCCCAGCCATTTTTACAAACCACCCCCAAAAATTTTTGGGCGCCCCCGGCCCCCCCCCCCCCCCAGGGGGGGGGGGGGGGGGGTAGTCGCGCCGAAGGCGCGACAAATTGGCCAAAAATCGGGTATTTTTAGGGTAAATCTTGCAAAATTTTTCAAGAATTTCAAAATTTTTGGCTTAAACTGCTCATTATTGCGTGAAATACACGTTTTCAAAAGTTTTATGGACTTTCTGACTCAATATTGACCTTATTTTAGACTTAGAAACATGTTGGCAATCAAGTTTTCGAGTTTAAAACCCCTGTCTAATGTCAAAATTACTTCATAGTTGAATGTTTTTTGGCATTAGCAATGGCTGAAAATGCGATTTTTGACATAAAAATAGAAAAAATTTTTTGGGGGAGGTTTGGGGGGGTCGTGGGGGGGGTTTGGGGGGGTCTAAAAAGGGGGCCCCCCGCAAAATTCCGGGGGAGGGGGCCCCCCCCCAACCCAAATCCCCAGATTCCACTAATATATATATAAAGTTTAACTTTGTACCCGGAAATAAGAAAGCAATTTATAATATGCGAATGGAAATACATTAAAGTAGAAATTGCTAAGCGCAAGGTCGGTCCTTAAATTTTTTTGAAATTATGAATAATCTGTCACGGAAATCTTTAAAAAGATTTGAAATACGAACTCTTAGTTTTGCAGTTTATCAGTATATACATATATATAGTAAGTTTCAAAAAGTTTAAAACAGATTGAGATGCAACAATTCGGCAGATGAAAATTAAAAATTCACATCGAAAAACGCGAAAATTCCTAAAACGTGAAGTAGACAAGTGGCGCAGGGGAAGGTCAATTTCGGGGGGCCCCTGTAAAAAAATACCCTGGGCGCAGGCTCAGAAATGTTTAATAACTGAGATATAACAGCTCCAGATTATATAAGCATTCTATAGAGTACAAATTAATTTTTAACTTTTGCCTTTAAGCAAACAAAAAATAAGTCTGACAATTTCTATAATTCTAAGCTCGTACTTGCAGGTTATGCTATTATATAAGTCATATTAAGTAAAAATATGTGTAGATCTAGCTATTCTATAATAAAACTGAAAAATTAAGTTTAAAAAAGCGAAGCCGGAAAATTTTTGGAAATTACCACCGTAGACTAAATTTTAGGCACATCTTTGTCGATTTTCAGAAAATTATTGAAAAAAAGGAAATAAAAGGAATTTTTGCAGAAAAAAGGAAAAAAAAGGACGACCTCGAAAAAAAAAGGAAAATAAAGGAAAAAAAGGAACCGCGGCAGCCCTGAACTTACAATAAAGATTTCGGATGTGGTCAGGCAGATCAAGGAACACGTCGCCCTGCCCAGGAGTTTCTACTGGGGGTCTGGGTGGCATGTTTCTTAAACTTTCTTAACTTTTGCCACTTTTTTAGAAAATAAATGCGATGCCTCTCCCTGCTGACATTTTTTAATGGGGGGGGGGGGGCGGGCGGTGAGCCCCCTCACTTACTGGGTTTCCCGGCTTCTTTTTGGCAAGCCCCTACCCACTTTCTCGGGGCTCTCTCAAAACTGTCAAAAAATGAAGTTGTTGAGATAAATTTTCAAAAATTTTCTCAATTTTCAGCAAATTTATGGACTTATAAGTTCATTTTAAGCTTATAAAACAGCGATTTTTCAGCGTTTTTACCTCAAAAATGCTAATTTGTAGCTAAAGCTAGGGTAAACTTACACCCTCGCCCCCCCCCCCCAATTTCCGGAAGCCCCCCCACTTTCAAACCCCTAAAAAACGCCAGCCACTCTGAGTGACTGACCATGAATCGGATTTGGAAGAACGGTTTTAAGGGGGCTACGAATTTCACTAAAAGTTCGGTGTTGGAAAAGCTAGCAAGTCTTTTGCCACATAATAGTATTAGGTTAAGTGTAAAATAGTTTAAAGTTTGAAAGAATTCCATGCAGCGCAGCGTCCTGTGGAGCCATCAGAAGTTGGTGTTTTTGGTCCAAAGCTCGACATGACACTCACACAAACTTCGCCTTGCCCTGATCGCTATGGCCAAGGTACGGTACCCAAATTTTCCAGAAACAGTTCTGACATATAGCGCTTTGATATCGTGTAAAATAGTCCTTAGATCAATGTATACTTTTCTGTGAGATACAATCAAAGTGCGAAAAATTGGGTGTTGTTGGTCTATACGGGTGGAGGTTAACTAACGTCTAATGAGCTGTGGTTTATCAAATGAACCCAATTTTGCTCCAATTAATACTCCAAGTATCTGTCTTTGTCTTAACTTCTTTAAAAATGACGTGATTTTGTTAATTCCTGCGTTCGCAGTGTTAGATTACATTATTGATATTGTGTTATTTGGTGCCATTTCGAAGATGTGAGCCAATTCTCCAAATTACTGTGGCAGAATCGGCTGAAACTTTGCGCATTACAGGCCAGTGAGTGTACCAAGATATGCAGAAAGCTAGGTCACCAAACCTCGCTCTAGTGTTTAGAAATGCTAGATTGATTTCTCGAAGTATGGATGGCTATCGCTCCAAAAAGCTCTAAGACAGTTGTAAGCGCATACTGAACGAAGGAAGCGTCATATCGAAAAACGGATTTCATATTTGGATTCAGCTTGTCAAATAATCCCTATTACCACCTTTTCGGCGAAATCGGAGACAAAAAATTTTTGACCCCATTTTTACTGCGCTAAGATAGCTTTTCAAGCCTAAAAATAAGGGTTATTTCTTAACAAAAAGTTTGCTAGCACACTAACCAGAAAGCCAAAGCCCTCGAAACCTACAGACAGTTTGCCCCTACTAGAACCTAATATTTGCTAAAAAGCTGGGGTAGGCTAGGGGCTGTCAATTTTATTAGATCGAAAACGGCGAACGGTCCCATTGCAACTTTTCGCCAAATTTCAAACTTTGAGCTGTTATAGCTGAAGAAGGAAGCAACGCTCGAAAGCCTAAATCCTCTTGATATTTAGCACTAGTAACAATTAACATTTATGGCTGAAAATTTCAGAATTGGTCAAACAGTTTATCCACCACAGCTGAAAGAACATTTTTGAAAAATCCCATTTTCGCACCATAATAGCCTGCTACGCTCCAACGGAAATATCAGACACACAAGACAAGAAATCCTTCTACCATCTCCTCGACAGCACAATCCTAAACTGCCCTAAGTCTGACGTACTTATTATTTGTGGTGCCTTCAACGCCGAGGTTGGTACTGACAGGGCAGGATGGGAACACACTATTGGACGTTTTGGTAGCGGCGTGATGAATGACAAAGGCCTGCGACTAGCCAGCCTCTGTGCTAACTCTCAGTTAAAGATCATGAATACCTTTTTCCAGCATAAACCCAGTCATAGACTTACTTGGTATAGTAATGCCAGAAACTACACCAAATTAATTGACTACATTCTTGTCCGGAAGCGGTGGGCATCTTCTGTCCAGGATGTGAGAGTCCATCGTAGAACTAGCCTACCCAGCAACCACGAGCTGGTATTGGGACGACTTAAGCTCCGACTGAAAGCAGCTCATCAGCGCTACCAGTGCCAAAAAAGGCTAAACGTCGATCGCTTCGCGGACGCGGCGGTGAAAGCTCGCTTCTCTGTCAAACTGACCAACCGATTCAGCGAATTAGCCCTATCTGAAAACCCAGATAAATCCTGGGCCGGTATGGAAACCGCCCTAACGGAGACGGCACAGGAAATTATCGGCTTCCGCGGACCCAAAGCTCGATCCGTCCCATTGAGCAATGAAACTGTAGCTCTCTACAAGCAGAAACGTGCAGCTGCAAATCCAAATCAGCGGAAGGAGCTAACAAAAAGACTGCGAACAAGTATGAAGGCAGACAGAGAAAGCATGTGGAGGGCAACAGCTGAGAACATGGAAAGGGCACCAGCAGCCAATGGAAACTCTAGGAAGCTGTTCTCACTGTTAAGGGAAGCGACTGGTCGCAGGCCTGTAGTCAGCGAATCCATACTGGACAATGCTGGACAGCCGGTTAGGTCTAAACCAGAACGAGAAAGGCAGTGGGCTAACTATTATTCCCAGCTGCTAAACCGACCTGCTCCAGCCACAGTAGATGTCGATTTGGATGTCCTTGCTAACAATGCCCAAGAATCCGACATCATGACCCAGCCGCCAACTCGAAACGAAATTCTGAAGGCAATCAAGTGCTTGAGGCGGGGCAAAGCTGCAGGTTCTGATGGACTGCCTGCGGCAATCTTTCAGGCTGCTGCCGACGTCATAGCACCTAAGTTAGAGGAACTGTTCCGCTCTATCTGGAGCAGCCAGCAAACGCCCAAAAGGTGGCAAGAGGCGATTCTGGTTCCGGTCTTCAAGAAAGGAAACAGACGTCTTTGCAAAAACTATCGTGGAATATCACTTCTGCCCGTAGCTGGAAAGATCTTATTTATTGTGATTCTGGGCAGACTAAGTTCTGAGCTGGACCTCACTACAAGAGAGAATCAGGCTGGTTCTCGTAAGGGACGTGGCACCATCGACCAAATTTTTGCACTGCGGCAGCTGCTTGAGCGTCGCCACCGATATAACCAAACAACGCAGGGTATTTTTTACAGGGGGGGGGGGGGGCGGGGCCCCCCGAAATTGACCTTTCCCCCCTCGAAAGTGCCTTCCCCCTCGAAAGTGCCTTCCCTCCCCCGAAATCGCCCCCTCCCGGGATTTTTGCTTCTCCCCCCGGGATTTTTTGGAGGCCCAAATTTTTGCCAAAAATAGGCCAATTTTCAAAAATTTTCCGGCTTCGCAGGAGATTTTTTCGTAAAAATAGCTATTTTTGGCTTAAATCCTGCCATTTTTGAGAACTTTTTGCGTTTCACCATGCAAAATACGCCAAAAAATATCATTTTTTGGCTCATTTTTGCAAAAAATTCTTTCCCCCCCGAAAATTTCTTCCCCCCCCGGGCCCGGCCCCCCCCCGTGAAGCCCCCCCCCCCGGAAAAATCCCTAAAAAATACCCTGCAACGATAGCTGCCTTCCTTGACTTTTCTGCCGCCTTTGACAGCGTCAACAGAAATGTCCTGTGGAAGCTTCTGGCGGCTAGCGAGCGGTCTTCCACTCGTCTACATTAACCTGATTAAGAATATGTACATCAACTCCACAACAAGAGTTCGCGTATATGGGGAGCTCAGTGAACCATTTGCGGTCACAACTGGTGTCAGGCAAGGAGATGTCCTGTCTCCTTTACTATTCCTACGTGCCGTGGATAGAGTTATGTCAAAGAGCTTACTACATGACAGCGGTGTCACGATCAGCAACAATGAACTGATATCCGATCTAGAATATGCGGACGACATAGCTATTCTCGCGGCCAGCGAAGACGACATGCAGCACTTTATCACCAGGGTGGTACTGGTACAGCATGCACTCCAGTCGGACTCAAGCTAAATGCATCAAAATGCCAGTATATTTCATCGGCGGCCCACACACAAGACCTTCATGTGGAAAATGAGGTTATAGCCAAAGTGGACTCGTTCTCCTACCTGGGCTGCCTAATCTCTGCTGACGGTACGCCAACCGCTGAAATCGACTGCAGAATAGGGAAGGCTGCGAGCGTGTTTACCGTATTGTACAGATATCTGTGGCGCCGACGTGAAATATCTATTCGAACCAAGCTAAGGGTCTTTGACAGCATGGTAATGTCGGTGTTACTCTACGGACTCGAAACAATACCACTACGACAAGCCGACGTCCGTAAGCTAGAAGTATTTGAAAATGCCTGCTTACGCCGTATTTTCGGATTAAGAAACACTGATCGAATATATATATATATATATATATATATATATATATATATATATATATATATATATATATATATATATATATATATATATATATATATATATATATATATATATATATATATATATATATATATATATATATATATATATATATGTAATGCAGAGCTAAGATCTCGTGCCGGGAACCGAGGCCCCATGGAAGCACGTTTGCGGAAATACCGGTTACGGTGGCTTGGGCATGTTGCCCGAATGGATCATAGGCGCCTTCCAAACAGGTGCATCTTCTCTGCTGCCCCTACTGCCTGGCGTGCCAGTCGCGGCCGACCGCAGCAAACTTGGCGAGACAACGTATGTCAAGATCTCAAGAATCCGTTGTCCCTGTACACCCATGGCCGCTTCGACTGGAGTGAAACCGTGAAAACATTGGCGTCCGACCGACATCAGTGGAAGGAGATCACATTCAATGCGATAGCTAACCGGAGGCCACCAATATCTTCGTGGCGAAGATGACGGTGATCAAGTACAAAGTACAAGTAAGCAAAATTTGTACTTTGGCGTCCTGCCAAAAACAGTGTAGGTGAGATATATTATTGCCCACCCTAAACGTTTTTACTTTGATATGTTGGCTAATGTTGGAGGCAAAAGTAGCTCTCTCCGACGATGTTGTGCCAACCCGTTCGTAGCCACCCCCCTTAAATAAGCTCTGAAATAAGCCAACACTGTACTTATATACAATTTCAGATTACACGGAGCTAATAATAAACCCTGTAATTAAATTATATTGTAGCAAAGAATTAGAACTCCGGTCCGAAGTAAAATCTTGGTCTGCATCCTAAAAATTTTTGATTAACGTAAACAACAGAAAATCGCTAAATTGTAACGTTTTCAATTGAAAAGATGAAGGAATTCTAACTGCACCTGGACGGAGAAGCGCCTTGCCGTGGTGGTGCAGCAGAAACCCTCCCTGGGGTTCTCTGGTTGGTTCCCCCGGGAAGAGGGCAGCAAACAGCTCTCGTTAGCTGGCCCTTTGTGGTCCTACTCCTATTCCGGAGGCCCCTCCTTTGGTCCCATCTTGGTGCTTTTCAGCCGGGTTTTTGGTAGGAGACCCCGGTAAGCCGGTATACTGAGGTCTCCTACTGCTGTGCGCCGGCAATGTAGAACGAAACCCTGGCCCTATCTGGCCGTGTCCCATCTGTAACCGAAATGCCCCCAAGAACTGTGTACGATGCACCGCCTGTGGCGGCTGGGTAAATTGGCTTCGACGCTGCCACAGGCAGATGTGCCCGTCGACTACTCAACGGCAAAATCAACTATCAAACGACAGTTCCTGACGGAGCTACTAACTACCACTCCGGCGTTCCATAGCACCGAATTTGGTATTTGCAAAAATAATTCAAAGTGTTCAAAACGGCTAGTGGCTATGTTAGTGGGCAAAACAAAGACTGCGTGGGCACATATCGGAATGGGTGGGCAAAAAGCAAAATTACGTAGTAAAATTCGCTATGCTGAATTCAAGCTTGATTCTAACAAGTGTTGTAATTAACAATGTTTTTATGCTATAAGCCCAAGAATAAACCAGAAACTTTGAATCCGACGGTACAGTAGTAAAAATGTTAGGCATAGGTGCGGTCCTCGAAAGTCAAGCATTAGGAACGTTCTTCAAAGTTATCTACTAGTGATCAGGTGCTAAGTATGGACTGCATGTAGTGTTATTTCAGTATGCGATTTTAGATTTAGTCGGTTATACAAGATAATTTCAGTTTCAGTTTCAATCGGTGGATGGAAATAATTTCAGTTTCAGACGGTGGACGAAAATAGTTTCCGTCTCAGGCGGAATATCAATTTCAGTTCGTGCACCTTCACAAAACAGCAATTTCCAGCCTTCAAAAATAATATAAAGCATACAATGATTTTTATTTATACCCCCACTACAGAACATTAACAAAATGGCGGCTTAAACCGTCAAATATTCACGTTTCGAGGAAGGACTAAAACTAGTTTCAGTACGA
Source organism: Trissonchulus latispiculum (assembly GCA_030248195.1). Taxonomy (NCBI): domain Eukaryota; kingdom Metazoa; phylum Nematoda; class Enoplea; order Enoplida; family Ironidae; genus Trissonchulus; species Trissonchulus latispiculum. Next base: position 10,313 of record JASAND010007853.1, on the reverse strand, counting down.
GTTTCAGGTTTTTGCTCAAGTAGTTTCAGTTTCAGTCGGTGGCTTAAAATATTTTCAGTTTTCTCCTCCCAAAATAGTTTCAGTGACTGAAACCTGTACAACTTGAAACCCAAATTCAGTTCCAGTGCCTGAAACATAACTAACTGTATCAGGCAATTCTGGAAAAGTAGGGGGAAAGTAGGAACAATTTTTCAAAAAAGCAGGAAAAAGTAGGAATTTTAACAATAAAGTAGGAATTTTCAGGCTTCATAATCGATTTTGCATGCAAGATATCTAATTTTGCCTTCAACAAAACATCACTATGCAGGTTTTCCATACGGCTCAATCAAGACTTCATTCGACCTGAAGCCTTTGTAAACGATCACGTATATAAGTCTAAAAGTTGAAGTCGTGAAACTCTTCCCAGTGTGGGTGATGGAGATGAGCTAGCAGGCTGAAATTCTGCATATAACCTGACAGAGCCCATTTCGCACTCGTTTTTTGTCGAAACTTTTTGCAAACTTTTACGCAGTCCTCTAAAATTTTTTCAGAATTTCTCAAAAAATAACTAACATTTTTAGTTTTTCCAAGACAACAAATTTTATTAATTAGGTTGTATTTAAGCGCATTTTTAACATTTAACGAATAGTTTATCCAAGTTACAACTAGTTTTCGAAAGTAAAGCAGTACGTGTGTTTATGTACGTGTAGTATGTGTTTTTTACAAGATTATAAATTTAAAAGTGGAGACGCGGGGAGTTTAGAGGGCGGAGCCCCCCAGAAGCTGACGAAAATCCCTAATGGAAACACTCAAAACATTGTTTTCGGCAGCCAGTAAAAAAACTAACATATAAGCACTATATAAAATATAAACTACCAAAGGGAGGGAAATTGCTTAACGGCCATTTGCACCAAATGTGATTAACTATTTGCTAAGCATTTGCTAATCCACAAACCAAATGGTCAACTAAACAAGTGCTAATCTTGAGCACTTGCTTAGCAACAACTCCTTTGCACCACATCTAGCAACTGATTCACAGATCATCAGTTTAGCAATTGCTTAGCAAATGGTTAGCATTTCCAAGAAATGGCCAATAAAAATGCTGGATTTTTGTATTTGAACCAATTAGCAACGGGAATTTTATGCCATTATCTTGTAATTGCGAGAACTGTCGTATCTGCTAATCACTTGCTTAACTTTTTCTCAGGAAATACATCAGCAGTCTTTAAATTTAATGCAAGAAAAAAATTTTTGAATTGAATCGGTTGAATTATACATGTCTCTATATGGGATTAGTACTGTTGTTGTGTTAACTGTAGTATATGAAACTAAAGTGTCGAATATTTCCAAATATTTAAGAATCTTAAAATGCTTTCGTCTCGTTAAAAATTACAAATTGTTTTGCGAACTTTTTAATTTGGTTTCTTGCTATTAGCAGCAACATCGGAAACCTATCTAGCAAACAATTTCGCCATTACGGTTGACAGGAGATAGTAATAATTTCGAAAAATTAGCAGTAATTTCGCAGCTAATCCTCCTTCCAAAAATTAGCAGGAATTTTGCAGCTAATCCTCCTCCAGAATAGGATTAAATATTTACTTCTTGAGCACTTGATTAGCATCTGCTTAGCAGTTGGTTAACTTAATCAGATTTGGTGAAAAGGAGTTTGGGACTAAGCACTTGCTAAGCAATTGCTTAGCACGAAATTCGCTAATCGTTTGCTAATCACATTTGGTGCAAGCCAGTGTAAAATTACATACGTATGTAGTTTTGTTGTTACGTACGTACGTACGTACCGAAAATGTTTTGTGTCAGTTGTTTTTGCTTTAAAGTTGAGAACAGGGGTTTTCGGGCTCGCAGAGCATCAATCTAAATTGACTTTTTGATCATACGTTTTGATAGTTCGGTATAAGCTTACAATTTTAGCTTATATAGAGCTAACAAAAAAGCTTAATCAGCAATCGTGTTCTACGAATCCCACAAACACCTCAGCTTTAGAACAGAATCAATCTGAAACACAATTTTTTCGGTCTCAATGGTCCTTGCGAATCGAAAAAAGTTCTAGAAACGTGATCCTGATCGTAAACAGACATACCAAATTTCAGCTGATTTTGGTCAGCTTATTCGGAATCTGGACCTAAGGACGCAATCTTAATAAGCATACCCTAGCAAAACCACCGTACGTAGCCAAAGGACACTCAACCGAAAAATTTAAAAAAACTATTTTACCTACCACTGAAACTGGCAGAACTGATGAAACCTAGCCGATAGAAATTGATGCTGGAAATTTGCATGTTTATCTGACTGACATATTGAATAAACAACAGCAGGCTATTATGAAGCGAGCGAGTGTTACGGTATTTTTCTGTCAAGCCAGGCCGATTTCGTCTTTCATAGGAGAAAAGTAGGAACTGTCCGAGCACTGCTGTATGTAAAGTTAAAAAAGTTTACCCAGTAGACACCTACGTCCAGCCACGGGACTTAAGGTGCCGGTGCTCATCTCCGGATTCTCAGTAGTAGAGCAAGGAATGTTACCTCAAATGATGACATCCCTGGAAAGGGGGAGCTTTGGACAGAGCGGCGAAAGATGGCCTCAGGGATCAAACCATCAACCCTAAGATGTATATATGCCTAAGTGTTACTATAGTGTGGGAGCAAACAAAAACTAGGTTACTTTGATTGTGCCCGGGTTGGTTTTAACCGGATACTTAACCAAGAGATTGTGGGTTCGATCCTCAGCTGTCAGAAATTACGGGTATGAGTTGCTGTAATGACATCTTTCTGCCGTTAACTATCTTATTCCAGCAAGTTCTTCAATCATAGCTAGTGAGTATTTGGGTTCCATAATTTCAGTTGCATAGATAAACCAATCTAAACAACTAAACAAGACCAAACTCTTAAGCCTATCTAAGCTATCTCAAGTCATTTAACAATCATGGTAAAGCTAACACAGAAAGATAACAAAATTTATTAAACAAGATGAACAAACAAATATAAGACAAAGAATCCAGCACTTAAGATTCAAGTTCCAACATAGCAAAGAAGAAAGGAAATAAAGAAGAGCAACGGAATGACGTGAAATTGGATCCAACTTTTGTATGCCGTGCGGGGTTTAAACATGATCTGAGCATTAGTAACTATTTATCAATTAAAGCGCCTAAAGTCAAACAAGCAATTGGAGCTGTTTGACGGAGTTATATATTCATTCCGTATGTTTAGTTTCCACAACTTCATTGAAATAAACTAGATAAAATGTTCGTTGCTTCATTGTTTCGCCGAAACTCTAACCGACGGTTATAATCTAATAATTATTCACTGCAAAATCTATTTCGATACAGAGACAACTCATACAATACTTCCTTATGGGGTTGAGATGGTGATCCTTTCGAGGAAATATTGCTTGAAGAAAGTTGACATTACGTTAAAAATTATGAATCTCTCCAAATCAAAGCATTAGTTACGCTGTCAAAGTTAAGGTTGCGATATTTTTCAGTCAACATTCCCATAAGGAGAAGTTATCAAAAAGGGTCACCAGCTGACACCGATGTGCAGCGAGTAACTCTATTTAGAAGTATTGTTTATACTCTAAAAGTCTGCAGTTAATCTGAAAAGTTGCACTTCCTCCTTGGCCCGTAAACAGTACTCTTAGACCAACAAACTATAGGACGTGTCATATTCACGAGAAAGAGAAAATATAAAACGATGTTTTGACTCCCAGCTCTAAATAATTGAGTGGTGATCGAAAGTTAATGCCTGCAAACAGAATCGTCACCTTAAGATTTAAAGCAAACATACATAAAAGTATATATATGTAAGGACAAAATTCCGTTCCATATCATTAAACAAATTTGGTTGCAATGGCTAACACTTTGGAAAATTCACCACGTTTACCACGAAGGGACATTGGGATGGGCATGAGGATTCGTGTGCCCAAAGGATTACCACTGTCGTCCAACAAAATAATATTATTTGTATCAGTTCTGGGTACAAGTTCCTTTACTTGAGAAACATGCTGTTTATGTCCCACAATGTAGCCGCGCTTCATCTGACCAAGTATGGCAACCAATACCTGAAAAGAAATCAAACAAAACTTAATGTTTACGAAAAGATACAAATTTGTCGTTTGTTTTAATTCACATCGTACCTCAAAAACCAGTTTTCAAATTTCCGCAAACTCCCAAAATACGTGCTTTTGGTTGACCATTCTTTTAGACCTTCGGACAAACAGAAGCGCTTCATAATTGTATCAAGATTAAATCTCACTGAAATCTTTGAGCTGCAACGGCAAAACTCAATTAGTATATATGTTACGTACAAAACCCGAAATCGTACAAAACTGGTATTGTATGGGTCATTTTGTACAAAACTAGTTTCGTATGGCCTCCCTCGTACAATTCTAGTTTTGTATGGCCTCACTCGTACAATTCTAGTTTTGTATGGCCGTGACCGCACAATTCTAGTTTTGGACGTACAAAACTGTTTCAATAGGTTTGGCAACCATTTATTCATTACTATTCAAGTTTATACATAATTTCAAGCATTGAAGCTTTAAGAATTAATTCCCAATAATTATATAAATAATTCCGTGATTATATATCTGTAGTAAACCTTAAAGACTTTGAAAGAATTTGGAATGTTTGCATTGGAACAGATTTCTGAGCGAGTTTCAGTTAAAATTTTAAGTTTTCGATTGGCGACAATAAAATAATAGACTTATATACTTTTATCAACGCTCGCAAATTAAACGACTAACAAAAATATTCATGCAAGTCTTGATTTCTAAGTTTTCCTTTGTGCTATCCTAGTTTATGGGCAAAATCAAAATTAAGTGAGATCTTACATGAAGAAATTTTCTGACTAGTTTAGCTTTGGTTAGAATTTGGTATTTTGAAATATTAATAGTGGAATTCAAATGCAGACTAAATTTAGAAAATATGCCTTCTAGAAAATGTCATAAACCGACAGTGCGTCCCGCTATCAGTTTTTGCAAGATTTTACTAGAGAATAATAACTAATAATAACATAATTGCACTTATTAGAAGAATAGTAAGCCACTAGAGGGCTCCTCTTCTTGGCATTGCGTAACGGTGCTCTGCCCACAATACGCGAATGTTCCCCCGCTTGGTGGGGGGGGGTCGACAAGCATACCCCCTCCCCGTTTGGTGGGGGGTATGCAAAATGGGTCCCCGTTTGGTGGGGAGGTATGCAGCAGGGGTCCCCGTGTGGTTGGGGGGTCGCCAAGTCAGGCTAAGATTGGCTGTTGGCGACCCCCCGGACACGGACCTCTTTTGCCTATTGCCCCCCACCAAACTGGGACCCCTTTTACGTACCCCCCACCAAACGGGGACCTCTCTTTGCTACCCCCCGGCCCCTACCAAACGGGGACCCATTTTCAAATAGAACAAAAACTACCGTAATCCTCTGCTGTACCCCCCCCACCAAACGGGGACCCATTTTCAAATAGAACAACATCTACCCTGATCCTCTGCTCTACCCCCCCCCCCCTCAAACGGGGAAACATTCGCGTACTGTGGGCGGAGCACCGTTACGCAATGCCAAGAAGCGGAGCCCTCTAGTGGCTTACTCTTCTTCTCATATATAGTGCAATTATGCACTCTTGGTACTAGCTAATTTTGTTACGTATCTTACTAGCTAATTTTGTTACATAACTTGATTCAACATTTTTCTGGTTGCCTGTTTTATAGCCAATCTCACAGCAGTATGTTTAAACACTGATGAACAAGTTTTACCTGAACGTTTAAATGTTCAAATTTGATTCAACCTAACATGTATATGTTACGTACAAAACCCGAAATCGTACAAAACTAGTATTGTATGGGTCATTTTGTACAAAACTAGTTTCGTATGACCTCCCTCGTACAATTCTAGTTTTGTATGGCCTCACTCGTACAATTCTAGTTTTGTATGGCTGTGACCGTACAATTCTAGATTTGGACGTACAAAACTGTTACAATAGGATGTGGCAGCCATTTATTCATTACTATTCAAGTTTATACATAATTTCAAGCATTGAAGTTTTAAGAATTAATTCCCAATATTTATATAAATAATTCCGTGATTGTCTTAGTAAACCTTAAAGACTTAGAAAGAAGTTGGAATGTTTGCATTGGAACAGATTTCTGAGCGAGTTTCAGTTAAAATTTTAAGTTTTCGATTGGCGACAATAAAATAATAGACTTGCTTTTATCAACGTTTGCAAATTAAACGACTAACAAAAATATTCATGCAAGTTTGGATTTCTAAGTTTTCCTTTGTGCAATCCTAGTTTATGGGCAAAATCAAAATTAAGTGAGATCTTACATGAAGAAATTTTCTGACGAGTTTAGCTTTAGTTAGAATTTGGTATTTTGAAATATTAATAGTGGAATTCAAATGCAGACTAAATTTAGAAAATATGCCTTCTAGAAAATGTCATAAACCGACAGTGCGTCCCGCTATCAGTTTTTGCAAGATTTTACTAGAGAATAATAACTAATATTTTAGCTTCTAAATTTTGTCTGCATTTGAATTCCACGATTAATATGTCAAAATACCAAATTCTAACCAAAGCTAAACTAGTCAGAAAATTTCTTCATGTAAGATCTCACTTAATTTTGATTTTGCCCATAAACTAGGATAGCACAAAGGAAAACTTAGAAATCAAGACTTGCATGAATATTTTTGTTAGTCGTTTAATTTGCGAGCGTTGATAAAAGTATATAAGTCTATTATTTTATTGTCGCCAATCGAAAACTTAAAATTTTAACTGAAACTCGCTCAGAAATCTGTTCCAATGCAAACATTCCAAATTCTTTCAAAGTCTTTAAGGTTTACTACAGATATATAATCACGGAATTATTTATATAATTATTGGGAATTAATTCTTAAAGCTTCAATGCTTGAAATTATGTATAAACTTGAATAGTAATGAATAAATGGCTGCCACATCCTAATGTAACAGTTTTGTACGTCCAAATCTAGAATTGTACGGTCACAGCCATACAAAACTAGAATTGTACGAGTGAGGCCATACAAAACTAGAATTGTACGATGGAGGCCATACGAAACTAGTTTTGTACAAAATGACCCATACAATACTAGTTTTGTACGATTTCGGGTTTTGTACGTAACATATACATGTTAGGTTGAATCAAATTTGAGCATTTAAACGTTCAGGTAAAACTAGTTCATCAGTGTTTAAACATACTGCTGTGAGATTGGCTATAAAACAGGCAACCAGAAAAATGTTGAATCAAGTTATGTAACAAAATTAGCTAGTAAGTTACGTAACAAAATTAGCTAGTACCAAGAGTGCATAATTGCACTATATATGAGAAGAAGAGTAAGCCACTAGAGGGCTCCGCTTCTTGGCATTGCGTAACGGTGCTCCGCCCACAGTACGCGAATGTTTCCCCGTTTGAGGGGGGGGGGGGGTAGAGCAGAGGATTACGGTAGTTTTTGTTATATTTGAAAATGGGTCCCCGGTTGGTGGGGGGGGTACAGCAGAGGATTACGGTAGTTTTTGTTCTATTTGAAAATTGGTCCCCGTTTGGTAGGGGGGGGTAGCAAAGAGAGGTCCCCGTTTGGTGGGGGGGGGTATGCAAAAGGGGTCCCAGTGTGGTGGGGGGCAATAGGCAAAATAGGTCCCCGTTTGGGGGGGGGGGTGGCCCACAGCCAATCTTAGCCTGACTTGGCGACCCCCCCACCAAACGGGGAACCCTGCTGCATACCCCCCCCCCACCAAACGGGGACCCATTTTGCAAACCCCCCACCAAACGGGGAGGGGGTATGCTTGTCGACCCCCCACCAAACGGGGGAATATTCGCGTATTGTGGGCAGAGCACCGTTACGCAATGCCAAGAAGAGGAGCCCTCTAGTGGCTTACTATTCTTCTAATAAGTGCAATTATGCACTCTTGCTAGTACCTTGTCCCCAAGCAGCCCTCGTTTCCCTTTCGACATCATTCTCCCCTTTTTGTAGACGTTAATTAAATAGGGAGGCTTTCCAGCTAGCATAGCTTGTTTTCCCAAGGTAGAATTATCAATAACTCGCAACCTCGTGCGCGAATGAATCCATGATAAAGTTGGTGATGTGCTAAACAATGGTAAACAGGAAAGACAGATGACACGCAAAACAAGAATTCCAGACAAAACCAACAAGACAAATCAAATGCTTCTTTACTTTTAGCTTCTTTCCCTTTCTTTCAACGTTTAAAGGGTTGCTTCATTTATTAAAATGACAGTAGACGTTTTGAAACAGCGTAGATACAGTACGTATATATATAAATGCCAACTGAATTTGCAGAAATATTTCAATGCCAGGTATAGAAAATGATAAAATATATATAAACATTACAAAAATAATACACCGCACAGGAATAAAATTTACATGGTAACACATACATAATATGCGCCGCACAACGACAGACATTAAAACTTGCAATACGCAAATATAGCAAGCTTAACAAAAAAATCAAAACTCTTTTTTTGGCTGTGACTTTCGCAAAACTAAACCAAATCAATTATATATTTTAAGGATCTATGGATAGGTCTTCGGCTAAGCTTTAAACAACCCCAGTTTCGTTGCTCTATGACCTACCAGTAAGTTGCAGTAGACGAAAATGTGTGATTTTTTGTTAAAGGTTTTAACAGAAAAATCGCCCGTTAAGAAAAAATCAGTAGCAGATCGAATCCAAGAGAGCAGCTAGCAACATTCTCTCACCAGTAACATGTTTAAAAGCCAAAACCGCTAAACTAGTGTTCCAATTTGGGCAACTGACCCCGCAGAAGGCTTAGTGGTCACTGATGGGCCCCGACAGCGTCCAGTATGAGGCCTGTTGGCTCTAAAATGCCGTTTTAAAGGCTAAAACGTTATCTTTTCGTGTTTGTGATTGATTAACGTATTTCCAGGCATTTTAGTAGAGAAACCTAGAACTTCGTATGTTGGTGGGCTATGACCCACGGTCACGTGATCCCTGCCGGACCCTCCAGGTACCAACTGGACCGCCCCAGGGGGTTTTCTAGTGCGCAGAATTCAAATTTGGCATTAGTTTTCAGGTAACTTGGTGACTTTCATGGTAGCTAATACTGACTTATGGAATACGTTTACGCTCGGACGGTTCAGGCCTGGCTGCTTACCAGGTTGGACTCCCAGAAGTATCACACAACCTCAAAAACAATGGGTATAAGGGTTTTCGAGGTCGCTGAGCCGAATTTGGCGTTAGTTTTGGCTCTAGCTGCTGCTCCGACGTCAGTAACAAAATATGAAATTGATTTTTTGTTAAAACTTTAACAAAAAAATCACCCACCCCAAGACAGCTCAGAGGTCCGATTGGGAACTTCTATATATGTATCGATAACGCACAGTTAGGACATGTCATATGAACAATATAGCTTAGAAAATAGCAGCCGAAATTCGAACTTCAGCCATTAAGGTTTTTGAGGTCACTTTTGGGTACCCTCACTTAAAGGTGTGCCCTGACCGCAGAGAGCCTAGGGGCTCAAGCTCACAGGATGTAATGTCGAGATGTGTGGCCCTCACCATGGAAAAAATTGGGTCTCTGCGACTTTCCTGTGACTCAGGGTGGGGTGACTTTTTTGTTAAGCTTGCTATACTACGCAATCAAAACTGACAATACGTACATAATGCACAACAAGAAAATTCATTCAGTAACAGCAGGCAAAATGTGCAGTCAGTAATAGTAGGCACCGTTGAATAAAACATATTCCTTGGTATCATCTGGAACATTGGCGTGTTCGTAGGGACAATGTCTGCAAGCGCTACCACAACATTCGCCCCTGTCTAGGTGATAGGCCGCAGTAAACACCTTGAAGCCTGTGTCACAGTCAATATAGTAGGGTTTGTTCTTTTCTATTGCGGTTAGATGCTCAATGTAATTGTATCGTTCATGATGCTTTAACCCAAGATATTTATCATATTTGATTTGGCATAGATCAAGAGCTTTCATCCTATTTCGATAGGTCAGCTTAAGCTTCTTCAAATCAACTTTATCAGGATCCATGGGGAACTGTTCGGCATTTGCGGGGCACCGCTCAGGAATGGTTGACCTACAGCAAACGCGATACGGCTCATTCAATACTCACAAAGAACTAACTAGTGCTTTTGGATAATGCACCGATTGCAAAACTGCCTTCGGGGGCGACTCCCATCCCATAACCCCAAAAATTGCCAAATTTTACCATTCTTACCCTAAATGCTAAATATATAAACAACATGTAGTTTTTTAAATGCAGCCATTGTTTCCATTGCTGTAGTCTAAAGCAATCGCATGGACATATGACTAAGTTGACATAGATAAACAAAATTCAGATCGC
>JASAND010007852.1:0-34181 GCA_030248195.1 Trissonchulus latispiculum | reverse complement strand
CTTTGAGTTTTATTTTGCCTTTTCCATTACAGATTGATTAAGTTTTTAGTTCACAGTATCTGTTCAAAGTCCACCCCGGTAGTGGTACTACCACCTTAAGTGCGAAGGTACTGTTGCAACACGCTACCCGATGCAAGCAAGACGTGATTTCGAATTTTTCTGGAAAAATTATGAAGTAAAATGTTAATTAGGTAATAGGTTATTATTATGTTCAGTCTAGCGACGACTGCTCGAGTTACAATTCATTACCAACGAACGATGCAATGCAATTAACATTTATATTGTTATAAACTATTTCATAACCATTATCCATAACCGAGACAACGAAAATAAGCATTGCACTGCCTTTACATCACTACATGGAAACAAGGCTGAGGAAGCTATTTTCTGCTATTCCGGCCTGAGTTACAGATAGAACAGTACGGTCCCTCAATCTTGCCTGAACTCATGAGATAGCTAGCTATCTAGCTTATCATTTGCATAACTGAAGGATAACTTAATGCAAAGCTTGTAGCACAAATGTAGCACTATTGCTGTAGCAGTAGTCTTTTCCAAATTGCTTGATAGATGTTTCGATGTTATGCCATAAAATTAAATTTAGGACGAGTTTATTGCTGAGCATGGCATGTAATTACAGCCCGTGATAAATAATTTTTAGAAGGACAACGATTCTTGCAGTCAATTCCCAGTAAAAGCATATTTTCCATGTCATGCAGATGCAGATTTGCTAATTCACTTTGATGTCTAGGAACTCATCCTTTATTGCTGAACTAATTAATTAATTAATTGTAGACGGCAGATGACTTGGAAGCTTTGGCAGAAAAGCATGGGATAACCGTTATATCCAGACAAAATTTTGCAGGAAATCCTGCCGATGCCGTGAAAAGCCTTAAGGTAAAAAAACGTAAATTGTTCTTAACCCTAGATTTGCAGTTTACACTTGATCTTTGTTAAGGAACTGTTGGTTTTGGTTATAATTTTGTGTTGCTTGGACTCGGAAGAAGTTGGAATTCGATTTATACTTCGGAATTGCAACTAATATTATGAAATGAACTATCGAAGCTAAAGCTGAGTGCAAGTCTCCAAACCAGTCAGGTTTAGAAAGAATTAATAGTACATAAAGGTATGCGGTGATTCTGTGCTGACGGTACACATGATGATATAACATATAAAATGAAGGAGCAAAAAGCTGTTTGTTAATAATTTTATATGTTATTTAGCGCAAAATTTATTTCAGAGATCTGATGCAAGAATTATTGTCGGGCTATTCTATGAAAAGGAGGCCAGAAGAGTATTTTGTGAGGTAAGTGTTTATATAACAGTTGATGTATAAACGCAACAGTCGTAGAAAGGAAGACAAAGTATTTAGCATCATAAAAATAATTTGTCTTAGTTTTCTCGTTCTATGCTTCTGTTCTTGACATTAATACTTTTGCCTTTAGGTTTACAAGGAGAAGCTGTTTGGCCCCAAATATGTTTGGATACTGATTGGATGGTATGGGGACACATGGTATGTACCAGCTGTGGATGAGCCCATAAACTGTACCGTTTCCGAAATGGAAGAAGCGACACAGTATCACTTTACAACAGAGGCCATCATGCTAAGTCAGGATAATGCACCGGGAGTTTCAGGAATTGTGAGTACTTATAGGACTTTGCTGTTGTGCACACATTGAAATTAGATATCATAGAAATCGGTTAACATATTTTGATAAGTTCTGAATGACGCTGGTTTGATTAAAACATTTTTATATGGTCCCTTGAATGTAGTCCATTTTGGGAGGGCAACTATTTACGAAATAGTTCACTGGTCCTCGTGTGATCTACAATTGGATTGCGTTTAATGATCCTACATATGCAGGAGGAGAATCGTCCACCGATAACAAGGGTTTGCTCTATTACGAATCAATACGTAAAGAATTTGTTGAGATCTGGATTCTGGAAATGTAATCCATTTAATTTGTAAGTGAAGATCTTGTTTGAGTGATACTCCTTTCCTAACTGAAAAACAGCATCGTTCAACTTTTTTAATCATTCATACATAAGCATGCTTGGCTTACTCTGTTATAAAAATATACATTAGCAGTTATACATTTACAAATCAAATTGACTTAGTAGATAATCCCTGATGTCAGCAAAGCTTCAACTATAAATGTGTTTACAAAATTTGGGTCTGGGTAAAACCCGGCTCCGGCCCCGGCACCGGCCCCGGCGCACATGGGTAAAACCCGGCCCCGGCCCCAGTCCGGCGCACACAGAGTTTAATAAGTGGGTAAAACCCGGCACACTAGCCCGGCGCACTTACAGTGCAAATTCTTATGTAGTATAAACAGAGATGTATGTGTAATTACGCATATGTGTAAGGATTTAAGGCGTAGTTTATGAGTTGATTTTTGTACTTTACAGTGTGTTACGCAACCTTTTCTAGCCATTTTGTATTATTTCATGTATGGTATATACTTATGAAAATGAATAGTTTTGAAATATGAAGTATATTTTGTAAGAACCGATTAAAAACCTTAAAAATATCGGATCATATGCAGAATTTCCCCTCCTAAGTTCTCATATGAAGAATTTCCCCACTAGCAGTGAAAACACAATTTCAAGCAAAATGTTTACTGATTTCGGTGGTATTAGTTAGTGCTGCTGGGTCATGAAATCAATGCCAATGTTTCTCGCCAGTTTACTTTTGGAGTATGAATTTTAAAAAGTTTAAAGATAAATAAATAAATATTGGTAAAGCAGTTAAAGTTGATGAACTTAGGCAAAAGCTCATGATTAGTTACGGTGTAATGCAGTTTGCTGTAGCTTGCTGCTACAAAAAGTTAAGCTTAACAAACTATCAAAGTTTCCGCTTTTTGCAATTTTTAAGTCTTTTAAGCTTAACTTTTTATAGCAGCAAGCTACAGCAAACTGCTTTACACCATTAAATAGAGCACAGCTCGAGCATTCCAACGATATAAATCATGCTCTTGAAGCCTTTGAAGTTGACCAACTTTAGTTTGGGGGGGATAAAGTTAAAGAGATCCAGAATATGTAATTGCGTGACTTAACTGTGAAAACATCATAATGAAAACAAAGCAATGCGCATATATACTTTTCCATTGTTGCAAGGAATTATATACTGTTTGCATTATCGTAAGTTCTACTCAAATACAATGTATTCTGCATTTGCGTGCATAATACCCACGTATATGCACGTGTTTAATTGCGCCGGGTTTTCTAAATATTGGGGCCGCGTTTTACCCTGCGCCGGGGCCGGGGCCGGGGCCGTGTTTTACCCACCTAAAACAAATGCATGCGCCGGGGTCGGGGCCGTGTTTTACCCAGGTGCGCCGGGGCCGGGGCCGGGTTTTACCCACACCCCAAAATTTGACCGTTTATAGCAGACTACTCGTGGAGTATAAACCCCACCAATGCACATATTTTTAGAATCGTCAGGGTCTCAAGAGTTCGAAAATCTGGAAAAATCCGAAATTTTTGAAATTCCTGGTTCCGAAAAATCTAAAGTTTTTTGCCCAATTTTTTCGCAATCAAAATTTTGTTTCCACAATTAAATATAGCTGACTCAACCGCATGTTTTTGCTCTTACAAATTTTTCACGAAAGTGCACTCAATTTCCGAAATTCCAAGTTTTCAGAATTCCCGGATTTTAAAAGTTTTCTCCAATACCGACCATGTAAGTACACATTCGAAAAGCTCTTAACGAGCTCAACAACTTTTGTAGTAGAACGAATTATTGAAAATGCATTCAATTCCTGGAAATCTCGGGAACCGGAATTTCCGGATTTAGAAAATTTTGTCCAATTTCCCACAATATGAGTATCATGTGATATGTGAAAGCTCTTGAGGAATTTAACAACTTTTGTAATGAAGGCAACTCACAGAAATGCGCCCACTTCGCAGAATGCAGGAAATACGTCATATGTAGCTAGTGTTTAATCCTGTTTTGATTTCCGGTATTTGGTGCATTTTCGGATATTGCTTCAATTACAAATGTGTTCAGCTCCTCAAGAGCTTGAAAGGAATCCCATATTGGTATTGGAGAAAATTTTAAAATCTGGAAATTCCAGTTCTTGCGAATTCAGGGCATTGAGTGCATTTTCAAGAGTTTGGTCTATTCTAAAAGTTGTCACGTTAGGAGTTTTCTAATGACATCCATCTTGTCGGTAGTGGATAAAATTTTGAAGACTTGGAATTCCGAAAATTGGGTGCAGTTTCGTGAAAGCTTATAAAAGGAAATGCAGTTGGACCAGCTCTATTTGCTTGTGCAAACAAAATTTTGATTGCGATAAAAATTGGGCAATTCCAAAATTTTCCGGATTTTCGAAATCTCAAATTCCTGACGATTCTAAAAAATATACATTGTTGATGTTTACTCCAAAGACTACTCTGTTATAAACGGTCGTATGTAGTATAGATTTTCCCCAACAACAAGCCACGAAATAACTTCACAGAACCAAGATTATTGCACATTGATCTACAACTTACATCACCATAACAGTTTTTAGAAGCGAATATAGACAGGTCTCGTAGGTACTTGATATCGTTTATTGGAAATCCCTTCATGGGCTGCTGCTGGGTTCATCGATTCCTCTTCTTCATCTTTCCACATGTCGTTCGAGTAAATTTCTTTGGGAATATGGAATCGACTGAGGGTGATCAGATGCCAGTTTGTTGGAAGTGGTGACAGGAAGGTCTGCTTTAAAGGAATTCCGTAAGCAATAATTCCGGAAGCTGCTAAAATGATACCCCAGTAATTGAACCACATCCTAGACTGAAAAAGATAATGCAAATTACAAATATGGTTTTGTTAAATTACAAATTACACACATTTCATATTTATATATACATTTTGTAATCTGTTGGGTGGGATGTAGAACTAAAATAGAACGTGCCTGTTATGCAGTATGTACTTTACGTTAGTAGTTATACTGAGTGGACTGTGTGATTTAGTAGGTAAAGTAACGAATGCATAACATTATCATAGTGCGGTCGATATTTATGTGATCTTCTGTCTGTTGCATAAAACTTTGTTTATGTGGTGATTTCTTCTATTAAGAGGCCAATGATGAAACTTGCTGAAAATGCTAACATTGCTAAAACATTTGACTTCAAAGCGGAGGAGAGGAGGCACAACTCCTGCCTCCACCTAAGGCGCAGTAAGCCTGCCAGTTTGCGCGGAATCTCCACCTGATTGTAGTGATCGTGGTTTTGCAGAAATTCGTATTAAAAAGAAAGTCTCTTAGAGCGATCAATAGATCAGATTTAGAATCCTATCTGGTAACGGACATTAATGAAAG
Source organism: Trissonchulus latispiculum (assembly GCA_030248195.1). NCBI lineage: Eukaryota > Metazoa > Nematoda > Enoplea > Enoplida > Ironidae > Trissonchulus > Trissonchulus latispiculum. Next base: position 28,878 of record JASAND010007852.1, on the reverse strand, counting down.
TGGCAGGCAGTAGCTCTCGCAATCTGTCTACAGTTGACGTAGATCCCTGCATCAATCTCGGACTAAACTGGCTTCTCTTCAATGAAGACTTCTTCTAATGCTGCACTGTTTTAACAGTCCTTAGGCACAATAACAAGGTAGAAGGAGATTTTCGGCTGACTAAAATTGTCTATTACTTTTGTTTACAAAGAAACTGCAAAGTTGTTATACTTACAAGGATGGCGATATCTTGTTTTATTAGGTCCAGTGTATTTGATATATCAGTTATAGGATGAAAAAGGTGATCATTGAAGATGTCATGATATACAAATTTGAGAGAACTGAGTTAATTGGACCTTTGATTGATTAGAAAGTTTGAGTTGATAGTCAGTTTATAAAAGCGAATAGTGAAAACAAGATCTGTACCTGCTTCGATTTACGACCTCAGGATTTATGACATGGGTTTGTAACATATTGACAAAAGTAGTAGAATTGATAACCTTTTGCTCGGAAGATCCTGTAACCCTTAAGAATCATTTTGTAGCTATTATCGAGGAGGTAGGGGAGACCCAAACTTGTGTGGAGTCTTTTCCATTTGCCTCACTCCAGTGATCAACAATGGCTTCAACAGTTTTTCTACATTGAGACTCCCCCAGCATCGCTCATAATTTCCCTGCTACCCAGCATATCCGGCTAGTTGAGCTTCATTCTTTCTTCTTAGTGCTTACAAAGACAAAGTGGTTGAAATTTTAAATTTAAATTTTAAAATAAAATGGAATTTTTGAATTTTTTATATCAGATTTGATTCAAACACATCTCGTTTTGAAAATTCAATAAGGACAGTCTGACGTGCGAAAGCTCACGGTCTTTGACGTTGAAATCAATGATTCTGCGAACAATTTCTGTGAAGAGCATCTGAATTCAAAGTATTGTCTAACTTAGAATTTGTTGAAGTTCGGAGGCAAAATTCATTCTAGTGTTGAGAATAGAAATTGCTAAATGAAAGCTTGTATTCGTTTAAATATTAATGTGACCTCTGCAGGAAACTGGTTTTTTTCTTGGAACTATGCTTTCATTTTATTTAAAGTAATTACAAAAAGGTGGACATTAGCTTTTCTCTATGGAGGGAGCAGATCATAAAACTGACTTCGCCTTCGTTGTCAGAGTGCGTTTATGGCAAATATATAAGTCTTATACAAGTTATATGCAGTATGCACTGGAGTGAGTTGTGGCTTATCCAGAGTCTAGTTTGTGTCCAGGGAAAAATTACCGATGCTGTGCTTTGTTCAGTGCAGTAAAGTAACATGCGAAAAATAAGACTGACCGACAGGACAAATGGAAACCCTTCATATACCCCTAAAATGAACGTGGGAGATCTGCTTTTAGTGACTTAGCGCTGATTGAAAGTAGCTGAATTTAGTAAGCACTTAGATCCCACACTTGAGGATTAGGTAAAATCGACAGGATTCGAAGTTACTCACTGTCAAAGAGTGGCCGTCCTGGGTTTTCGCCAGCCTTCCAAGGAGACTTCAGTTTCAGATAAAATTACGCAAATTAATTAAAGCAATCTGTAGACGACAGCTCTGTTTTTTAAGTACGTCCTACACCCAAATCCAAATTGCTGTCCAATCTCAAACCTCTTTACCACTTTATGACGTAGATGATTCAGAAAATGAGTCAACTAATATTAAGGTGTTTGAACATGCGGGAAATGCCTATTTGTTAATTAAGTTTGTTAATTAGTTAGTTAATTAGCTTGCAGTTTTCGTTAAAGTTTTAACAGTGGTCCTTTTAATCAGAGTTCACGGAGGGGGGGGGTCCATTTTGGGGTCATTTTTTGACTTTCTCCGATCTCACTGATTTTTTGCATATTTTATTGCCCAAACGGTATATTTTAACGGGTTTTAAAATTAAAGTCGTAAATCTTACGGTCGTCGAGTAACTTCCCCTCTAAGTTGAGGTTTCATGTGTTAAACATAGGCAGCTGGAAAGATGTCTTTTTATTCCTGCTGGAGCAGGAATGTAGAAAAAGGAAAATAGTATGCTTGCTTAGTGCATGGTGAGTCATTTCTCCATTTAGAAGCCCTATCTTCAACACAGGGCTAGCTTAGGTAATTTTTTTGCATTCAGATTATGCAAATTATGCCAAGGTCCTATTTAAACAGCGCAAGTGACAAACTTCCCGCAGTCTTCGACTGTCAGCAATCTAAACGGTTGCAGATTTTTGGGCACCAGTGTAACTTGGGAGTTACACATGGTGCGCAAGGTGATAAGGTACTAACTTGCGCTGAACATCAAAAGTTCAGCCAAATTATGGCATGGCAAGTATTGGCCTACTCTTCCTGATCTTCATGAAGATCAGTGAGAAAGAATAGGGAATGGATATCAAATCCTGAATCCTGAATCCTGATAATAACCTGATAGTAACCCTGAAGCTTCTCCACGTGCTACCAACAATGACAATGTTTGTAATTGATTAGATAACAGGTCTACAAAGGAATACTGCCCCTTTTGGGGCCAACTTGTTTAGAGTGCACCAAAAAATCTCCCGACAAACATTGATGAATCTGGGCAAATTTTACATTAAAATAACACTGAAATGTTAAGCTGCGTACGATTTTAGCATCATGTTAAATTTTAATCCTTCAAAAATTAATTAAAAATTTTAAAGGCACAAATTAAAATTCTAGTCCCAAGATACCACAGTTTAACATTTCAGCGTTATTTTAATGTAAAATTTGTCCAGATTCATCAATGTTTGTCGGGAGATTTTTTGGCGCACGCGAAAAAATGACAACTTTAAGATGAAATTACTGGACAACCGTAAAACTTACGACTTTAATTTTACATAAACTCGTTAAAATATATCGTTTGGACAATAAGATATTTAATAATCAGCAAGATCGGAGAAAGACGAAAAATGACCCAAAAATGGACGCCCCCTTAAATAAGGTAAAGTCAATCTTTAGCTGAGCTAAACTAGTTACGAAAGTTTTGCTGTAATCTCTCCTTTCATGAAAAGGCTCTGTAAAGCTTTCTGCTAGTTTTAATAGTGGAAACGATTTTCACATACCATCAACATATGCATTTAAATTATAAGTGTAAGGTCTCAACACAAAGTTAGTTTCTTCTCATTCGCGACAGGTCCTTGGAATATCAACCATTGACAAAAGCAACGTCCCACGCTACCTTGCACAATACGACTGCTTGGCATTGCATGAAGTCATCCCCCACATGACTCACGACAACTTTTGTTGAAAACTAATGTGAGAGACTATTCTATAGTAGTTCGTGCTTTTGTTAATGATCCTAAATTTTCCGATATGAATGGATGGTCATTGACAATAAGTTTGCGGATTCAGCTGAATTGGACACAAGAAAGCTACGAAAAAAGCAAGACAGATGAGCAGAACAATAATTTTTTAAGTGGTGTATTTGTTTTTGTAGGGGCCTAAAAAGTTCAAGTCAACGTTGGATGGCTTACTCAAGGACGGAAGAAACTCAGGTGGCTATGTGGAAGCTCCTCTTGCCTATGATGCAGTTTGGTATACTAAAATTAATCATACGCAGAATATATAAAATTTACTTCACCTTTTACAGTTACCTCAACTCAGTCGGTTTTCGGTTTGGAGTTGTGCCATCTTAGAACGTAGATATTTTTGACAGTAAGTGGAATGCTGACATCAAATGATTACAATAACATTTAACATTCCCCTAAGCTATCAGGACGTCCATTACGTCCACCGTAACGCAAGTGTTGTCCCTGTGGTAGCTCCACCTCGCGGCTTGCCACCTCTTGACACTGTCTAAATTGCCAGGGGGCGGTTCAAGCAGGTTTGCTAGAGCTGTTTTTGCAAGCTCTGTATTTGACATAGCCCTTTACGTTAGCAGTAAGAAACCACTGCGCTAAGGCTCAAACATCACCTCATATAATTGAAATACAGAGGTAGCGTTTATACATAACAGACAGAAAGTTTAAATTTCAGTCTAACATTCCTGAACCCTGAAAGCCGGTTGTGGATTCTAATGAGACAGTCAGCAAAATTATATACACCTCCACAGTGGAATTACTACATACTATGCACAAGTTCTCAACTAACTAGAAATTTGATTGTCTGTTTCCTATCTCCGCTATCCCATTAATTAGCTAATTATTTGCAGCACGCCTGCTCTAAACGGAAGTGGTCGTTTGTTGCTTATCCACAGTTTTCAGTCTTTACTAAGGACAAAAAGGGACTACAAGAAATAGAAATAAAATACAAAATTACCTGCTCTGCCTCTTATTGGAGAATTGAAAGTGGACATAAAAGTAGGTATCGAGCTGAAAAATTGATTCCAAAACTTTAGTACATCTTTCCAAATTGAGTGTTCTGACAACTACAATTTTTAGGGCAATTGCGCTGGCTTTAAACTGTTCCTATACGAACCTGTTGGTCAAAGGAATATTCATCGAAGACTTTACTTATGAAAGGGAGGATATTTTCGAAGAAATATTTTCCTGTTTGAATCAGACAAACTTCTATGGAATGTCCGTGAGTATCCGATTGTGTAATTGTGACCATCTTGTACTTCTTTACCTTGACTCTCCTAAAGTTATTGCAGTGCATTTTTCGAGAACTCAATCTTTTGGTTGTAGTAATAAATAATGCTGCATAGTTAAATACTTCAATGGATGAAAGTTGCACACCACCAACCAAGCACCAGAAAAAACCCGCAGACCTGAAGGATGCAAACCCGTGGTTCTGTAAAATCGTTTTTCGACCAGCCAAAATTATCACTGTGAGCCAGTGCATACTATAATTCAGCATGAAATTACTTCTGCAGCGGTTTAGGTGACGATTTTTTGTTTCGTACATAGAAACCTGGACCCGAGTCCACAGTAACTATATAATTTCCACAGTCAGTTATACAGAAGTTTATGCTGATTTGACATTAATAAATGAGTTTTCCTTACTTTTAAGGGCCGAGTGGAATTCTCTGATAAAGGTGACAGAATTGCATGGACTCAAATCGAGCAAATGCAGAGTAGGTTTTAAGTTTCCAGCTTCCAGCTTACTTTCTTATAACGTAAGATGCGCGCTTGAGCGGCCCAGAAAACCGTCATGAGCAATTTTATTTCAAAACCGCAGGCAAAAATTCCTTTGGCTTCCTTTGGTCCCCTTTTGAGAAATTAAGAAATTTAAATTTTACAATTTTTAATTCTTGATGCTTAATTGCCCTCAAATGGCTTATTTGAGTTGGCAATTATTCCCGTAAAGGGTCACTAAATAAGATGTGGATGGGTCGGTATTATTGGGCACGTAAGGCTATGGATGGACCCGGATAAATCTATTCAATTTCAAATATTTTTCATAGACTAGATGCACTTATTTTGCTCTAGATGGACGCTACATGAAAATTGGTTATTATGATTCTAAGTCAGAAAATCTCACATTTAACGACAGTCAAGTCAAATGGATTTGTAAGTGATTTTCCCAACTGTTTAACCGTTTAGTGCCAATGTAGAAAAAAACTGTTATGGTCAAACGGTGCGTGCTAATCGAAGTTCCGGAAAATAATTGCTGATAATTTCAGCTTCAATATACTTGGTTTCTTTCTATAAGAAGTTTCAATTGTTTGTGCAAAGACAGTAAAATGATTATTTCTGGGAACAGTTTGTTCTGCTTTTTTAAAGTTAATAAAGATACCTAATCAAGTGAAATAATCTCCCAATCACAGTACATAACTGCCTAACTTCGAAAAATCATGAGGCCAAAGTAATTACTGAAAGCAACACGCATGCAGTAATAATAATAAAGGAAGTCAAATCGTATATATATTAACACTAGTGCTGTTCACCGGCCCAATTTTTTGAGGGCCGGGCGGCCCAGCTCGCAAAGCCGGCCCAGAAAAAATTGGGCCATGAAAAGCCAATACAAAGGAGGATCCAGAAGGGAAGGCTTGTTTACTTGACTTTACACACAGGGGAGTCAATCATAACGAAGGTTGAAAACGAGAATTGTACCGAATCCAGTCCAGGTTCATCTCAGTTCAACATCAGGTTAATCAAGCTTCATGTACCAATCGCGCAGTGGTACAAACAGAACTACATTTGATCAATAGTAAACTAATTATTGCAGATGGAAAGGCCCCGCCCGATGAAACAAAGACAGTACCTCTGGTAATCCATGTTAGTTCGGGTCTGTTTTACGGAATGACGTTTCTGGGATTTCTTGTTATCCTGATGGCTATAGGATGTCTGATGTTCAACTTCGTCTTTCGACAGAGACGGTACATCATAGTTTACTGAAACTAGACTAGACAGTATAAAAATGAACAGCTTTACTTCTTAGGTTTCACTCAAACTGCATTAAGTTAGCTATCGGTACGGTAGAAAACGGTAGTCAAAAGCCGGTTATGGACTAAGCTTATAGACTAATTAATACTAGTTATAGACCAATTTCATTTCCTAATAGCACTTTACCTACGAATGATAATCTTAATAAAATTGTGCAACCGAAGTTACATACAATAGGGAAGGAGAGTATGCAGGAAAACATTGTTCCTCTCTATTTCAGTGTTTTCGCTCACGGGTACTGCACAGCAATTGCTGCGCTTGGTAAAAACAAAGCAAGGCGGTTGGCTGTTACTCAACGTCAACACCAATTGCAATGTGTGATATTCCAAATGCACAATAGCATTTGCTAATACTATTTTATATCGGCTACAATGTATAATATAAATGTACTTGACTTGTCCGTATACATACATATTCATGTAAGATAAGTTAAAAGATTTACTAATTTTTATTTCAGACATATACATCAATCCCAGCCCCTCAACAACAGTACCATGGCTTTTGGATGCATCATGTGTTCCATAGGTGTCTTCCTCTTTGGAATGGATTCCTCTGCAGTGGGAGAGTCTAACTTTGCCAACCTTTGCCAAGTAAATAAATACCTTTCTAGAGAATTTTTATTTGCAGGATTAAACATGAAATATGCTAATCCCTATGCCAAGTAAACACCTTTCGGGAACTTCATATATATATATATATATATATATATATATATATATATATATATATATATATATATATATATATATATATATATTTATACTAGGTACTCTATGGTAGGCAATCTATAACGTGTCTGACCCACGACAAACCATTGTGTAGAATCTGGTAAATATTGTTCTTTGTAGGCACGCGTTTGGATGCTCAGCCTGGGGTTTACTCTATCCTATGGCGCAATGTTCTCGAAAGTGTGGAGGGCTCACAGAATGGGAGCAAAGGAAACCAGAGATAAGGTTAGTAGACGAGTCTCTGCTGTTGCATAAAAACTGTAATCCTAAAGTGATATATACTTCATCTCCATATATCAACAGAGATGGAGATGAACATTTTACATTCTTCTGTTGATGTACATTAATATTCCTTGGCTTCTTATGTAAGCATCTACTTAAAATATGCGAATTGTGAGTTTCTCCATACTTAATCCAAAGTACTTTGGGTGCAACTGCTGTTTAAAAAAGTTGGTCTAAGATGGTCAAGAAAATGTGCAAGGAAAGTTGGTAGTTTATGTGATATGGTTAATGGTTTGGTTTCTGGTGATATTGTTGGTTTATCGTTAGAAAGCAAGGTCAACCCAGAAACGAGTCATGGGAATATTTACGTTGCGCTACGACAGACACCAGCCGTTCTATGGGTTTCCAGAACTGCAAGAAAGCTCTAAGCAGATATCTAAGGTCGGGCTAACGTTGCACCACTAAGCAGGCTTCCCGCAGCTTAGACTTGGCTTGCATGCAGATTAATGCTTTTCGCAGTAATGCTTAGCTAATAAACACTACAACTGCTAACTAACGCAAACGACATATTGCACAATTTTGGACAGCTTTTCCCACTTTTTATAGATTAATTAATGAAATAATATTCATTTATGACTGTCAATTGCAAGGTTTTCGTGAGAGATAAGCCAGCCACCATCTATTGATCCAAGAAACAATGTAAATGAAATTCTAGATGGGAAATGATATTCAATAACGTCGATACGTAAAGTCCAACCAACTCTGTTTTGACATATTCTTTGCCTACTTCCAATTTGCAATTTTGCACGTCTTGCAATTTTGCAATCTTGCAATACGGTCATTTTTTAAAAAATACAAAACTATCTGAATTGAACATATATATTTGCTGTGATATACTATACTTCCATCCGTAGGTAGCTTTGTATTTTGTAAGTATAAGGTGGATATCCTAATTCTCTTACATGCTGCCCTAAAAGACCTTTCATACTGCCTTCTATTTAATACTTGTTCAAACGTTAAAAAACGTTTACTTTAATTATCACTATCATTACGTTTATATTTTTTCAGCCAGTGGAAAGATTTCAGCTTTCTGGAGTGATACTAATTTTGATAGCGGTCGATGTGATTCTGCTTCTGATCTGGAGATTCATCGATCCACTCCAGAGAACTGTAAAACACATGAAAAAGATCGGACCGGCAGACAGTAGAGAGGACATCGAATATCGCTTGGAACTGGAACATTGTACATCACAAAAACACTTTCTGTTTACAGGTTAATGTTAATTCCTGTTTTCACGAAAAATTGTGGTTGGTTGCTACTGTCACAACCACGGGGATACTGTCTTAAAATCTGAAATAGATCCAATCGAGTGCAGTACCTTCTAAGCAGAAGCTAAACTACCACGCAGAAGCCTCAATTCTAAGTCTGACTGCAGCTAGCAGATTTGAATCATGTTTTTGAAAGAGGTTCGTTCGTATCAGGCTATGGGGGAAGTATGAACTTTCTTGATTTAGGATTGATGTATGGTTATAAAGGACTACTACTGCTGTTTGGTCTATTTCTTGCTTACGACATTCGAAGCCTCAAATTAAAGTTCATCAATGATTCCCGTTTTGTTGGATTAGCAATTTATAATGTTGTGGTCAGTTTTCTGCATTAAAGATATGCTGTATATTACGTTACAATTTTAGTATTTAACAATATTCCAGTATTAGTAGTACACTTAGTGTGCCGCATCACGTTGCAAATTTTGGACTATATATTAACCCATAAGGAGATAAAATACTAGTCCAAGTTGATGTGAATTGTTGATATCTTTGTTGCCTGAATTTGAGGTATTTTAGGTTTTGAGTTTGATTACTGGACCAGTTACTCTGCTGATAATTTCCCAGGCAGATGCAAGCTTTGCATTTGTAGCTACGGCAATAATTCTCTGCACTTCAATTTCAATGGGTCTGGTCTTTGGACCCAAGGTATGTACATTGCTAATAAAGTTGTGATTTCGGTCCCCCAGAATATACCAACCAACGAAAACCGAACAAACACACACAGTAATCAGTAATCAGTAATCAGTAAAGTGTTTGGTGCAACAACTTACTGATTATTAATTATTCATTACTAATTATTCATTAATTATTCACTAATTTACTAATTATTCACTGGTTATTTACTGATTACTTACTGATTATTTACAGATCAGTAAGTGAGATTAATCAGTAATCAGTGGTTGGTGCAACAGGGCCCAGAACGAAAGGAGTTGTGCACTTGTGCCGATGTTGTAGGTAGTTTAATTCCAGTCGGGCCATTTGGTACGCTCTTTTACAGGCTTCGTGGGCATTTTTCTTCACAAAACGGTTAAGACTCTAATGGAAATGCTAATGCTAATAATCTTTTTGTTTGATCTATAGATAATTTTTGTTTGGAGAGTTCCTGCTAGTGCAGACTATCGAAAAAAGTCAGAAAATGGAGTAACTCCAGCCGAGGAAGAAAGGTACAAATCACTGCTTGCAGAAAACGAGGAAATCAAGCGACAAATAGCAGAAGTAAGTAGTATCTTCTGCTTTCCATATAGCAGTGATTTCTCACTTGTGCTGTCGTGGTGGATTATAAAGTTTAAAAATTTTGCATCCCACGCCTCCTAATGCAGTTCATTAAAAATGATAGGCGGAACTATCACAGCATCCCCATTACGGTGGTGGTCGCAATGGAAGTTCTGATAGTCGTGGAGAACACTTGGTGCAATCGCTATGGGAATTCTTGAGTATCTGAATCTTCCCTTCCATTTCCAAAATTATGAATCTTCCTATCCTTCACTCAGATCTTTAACTTGATTGGAGTGAGATGGCTTTAAATGGTACTCAGCGAATAGATGCCGATTCATGTTCTATCTGGGATGTTTAAAGAATCTGAGAATGTTCGATTACATGCTTAGCATGCTTCTTCACGCAAACAGTGGGCTATAAAAGATCATAACAACATGTTTGATGATTTTGATATGATCTTTGATTTCGGGGACAAAAAGAAAAATTGCAAACGGTAATGTATGGTATGGGAATTCTGTGCTCCTTAAGGTTTATGAAATTATAAGAAATTAATACCAGAGATCTAAATGTTTTTAGGCTTTAGCTAGTCCTTACTAAAACGCCAGGTAAGGGTACGTTCTGGGAATGGGGCGTTCGTGTTTTCACGGAAAAAAGTTAACTGAGTATGAAATTAAAAATGTGCCATACTACTAAAACATTATTAGAGTTTTTTTATTTCAGAAGGAAGTGCGGATTCGAGATCTCAGAAGACGACTTGACAGCAGACTGGCAGCGATCGGAAACAATCGAGTTGGTGACAGCCAGCAGGCGGGAATTACGATAGCCAGCACATCACACCAAGCTAAGGGTGTTAGCTTCAGTGATTACGTTCAGACTCCTAGAGAGCGGAAGGAAATTGAGGATTCCGGCTACCGAAGTTCCGGTCGATCTGTCATTGGGCAGTTGAATCACGGAATCGAAGAAACCAGAAGTGTGGTTGAAATTAACTGCATTCCAATTCCAGATACTGAAGTGCTGCTGTAAATAAAAATAAAGCTCTATTCTGAGGCAACTGCGATGGCTTATTCACGAATAATTACAGGTTTAAAAACAATTACAATTTTTAAAATGCTTGAGATCTGTTAACGGTCATTTTATAATGACCTCCACAGCAGGTAGATGAGTTTTACCAGTTTTCTGGTGAGCCTATACTATGGTTATGCCGGTTATGGTACAAGAGGAGCAGGTGTAGGAAAGATTGATAACCCTGTACGGAAGCTCAGCTGATAATTCGGTTATGCAGTATACGTCTGTCCTTAAAGCGGAAGATCCGCGGTTCGATCCCCGGCCGGGATAAGCTGACTGAAATGCTTAACTTCCCAGTCTCACTTCCCTTATTTCTCTTAGGTGCTTTCTCAATGATACAGGACACAGGTACACGCCACACGGTTGCTGACGCCTCCCTTTTTGGGCATCTCTGCGGTCTTCTTGGTTCACCAGCAATTTTGCAACCAGCCAGGAATATTAGTACACACACACTTGCTTTGGATTACAACATGTCAAATCAACATGTCCAACCCTGTATGCAGATTCCAACCGTCAAATTTTACTAGTTGGTACACTAAAATGTGTTGACGTGATCTGCCAAGAGCTCGTTGTAGTTTAGTGTTCGGCTGTAGAATGAACTGATGTGTACGAGAGCTTGTTATGGAAAGTTAATAGATCAGTCGTGAATTATTATCGATTGTATGTAGCAGAGCTGCTTACCACATAAAATGTCATTGAGGAAGAGCTGTTTCGTTTAGACATTCAGTGTTTAGGTTGTCGGTTTTGGATTTACCACCAGAATTTTTAATTTTTGTCTTAGCATTGCAGCAGAATTATTTAGAGGTAATCTGATTAGGGATCAAATTTGTTAAAACAGGAACTAACACTAACACTAACACGAACTCAAACTTTGTCTAGTTTACACATTAGTTAGACCAAAAGCACAGTGCTAAACCGTATTGCTACAGTTCATTAGTAAACTAAAAACAACAACAAAAGAACAGACAATGACAAAAGTATTTGTAAAATAAATAAAGTACTGTTCACACGATGTGAATGTAGGCCATTTCCGTCATTACAGAAGTCTGTATCACATAAGCACATGGTAACTCCAGCTCGAACTGAACTGACTGCTCCACCGCCACAGTCTTTGAGCAAATGAGTTTCGTATGTGGTGCAATCCTTCTCTATTGCATAGTTGTCACCTAAAACACACAATGCAGAGCATGAGCTCACACACGCTTGCAAGATACTGTGCGCTTCTTCTTGATGTAATGTGTTGTAACGATGTAATGTTATGTCTTGTAGATGTAATAGATTTGTAATAATGCGAGAAACATCAAATTGCCGTATCAGTTTTCGTGTGGCAAGGAATCAGGACTCGAGCACTACAAGCATTGCACAGGGTCTAGTTGCTGGATATTTGGGCAGACATAGTGCGCACTCGCTTTTCCGCAGAAGCACATCAGCAAGCAAAGCGGCAAGGTCGACTGCAACGGGATTTTGACTACTCTTCCCGTCCACGGATAGTGTAGACAACAATGGCATATTTAGCTAATTGGCTCCGGTTTTATCTGTGGATTCATTAATAATTAGCCAATCAAGTGAGAGGTAGCAATCAGAGCAAAGTGAATTGTTATGTCTGATTGAAGCTGTGCTACAGTTGTTAGCTAAGGAACCGTGTCAAAAATAAATTCGTGTAAACGATCGATTTTACAGGAATTGCAAACGTTTTCGTACAGAGTTACACGAATTCTACACGTTTTATGCCATGTTTTCGTTATGATCCTTTTAGGTTGTTAAAGTAGTTTGTGCTAAGTTTATCATACACATGCGAATACATAGTAAAGTTGAACACACGGTTTTCTGGTGTGCTATAGCAAAACAGTGACTTAAGGCTTAGTAACAAAAACTTCAAATTAAGCCCGGTTCACAACAGGCATCTGCACAATCTCAGCAATTTCGGTTCGGAGTAATGGCAGTGGTATTCTCAGCAGTGCACCCGTTTACACTGCATCACCAAGACTGCCGGCAGCATATCGGGAAATGTAAAATTTCAGTCCAGCGGCAATCTGTACGCCACTATGTTTGCGTGTCTAATTGCCACAGAGCTTGCTCACTCGCAAAAAGTCCTCAAAAGCGCTGAAATTACAGAACTCCATCCGGAACTTCAAATTGGCAGCGGAAGTATGGGGAACGGTTGCTTCCTTAATAGTAGACAGAAAAAAGAGTAATTCATTCATTAAAATTTGTTTTTCGGAATGTAATCGTTCATCTGTAAAGTAATCCTTTCGTTCACTAGAATAAATTGATTCGCTGAAATAATACCCCAGAATCTAGGACGCTAGCTCATGCTCATACATTGCATTTAGCTCATTTTTTTAAGAAACTTGTTATTGTGTAACCCTGTTTTATTTCCGCCTTTTTTCCTGCGCCCAGCTAATTCGAAATTTCTAGCAATCAGGCTAAGCTACAAGTTAACCTTCGACAGGTGGCACTCAGGAGTAGGAATTGGATCAAGACTATATTTAGTTGGCAGTAAATAATTTATTATACCTATCCTAATGCAGGCCTCCATTCAGGTTCAGGTCTGTAAAATTGCTTCAAGTTCCGGCCTTATAGCTAGAATTATAATACACTGTGATATGCTCAGAGCTTGGACTTAAATCTGGACCAATTCCTGGCCAGCTGTTTAGTTGAGACTAAATAAGTTTTAATTGTTTTTACTCTTTTAATTTAGAATTTTAATTATTCTAATACTTGTTCTTACTTACTAATACTTACTTATTAATACTTACTAATTACATTACATTAATTATTAATTATTAATTATTATTATTATTAATTATTATTAATTACATTAATACTTACTTATTAATCTTACTTACTAATTCTAATACATTATTCTAATACTCCTGGCCAGCTGTTTAGTTGAGACTAAATAAGTTTTAATTGTTTTTACTCTTTTAATTTAGAATTTTAATTATTCTAATACTACGTAGGTGGAAAGCAGAAAATTTCTACAACTTCTAAGTCTACATTAAAGATCTAATTGGTACTAGGCAACCTGAGGCTAAGCATGAACCATAAGATGCGGAATGCGAGCAATACCAAATGGAGAGCGCGGAGCTCCTACAGCTGTCTTGTTCCTGCAATCCTCAACAAAAAAAGAGCGAACGCGCGTGTGTGTTTTGTGGCAATTTGAATCACTTCGAGTTGTGGCAATCCAGACACAATATGTATACAGTGCCGGGCATGCTATAAAGTTCCCACTCCAACTGAGGGTAAGAAACGATCCTGTCCAACCAGGTAGATACACTCTGTGTGAAGTTAGATAAAGTGTAGTTAAATACAACGGGACTCTGTATGAGACCCATCCGGATGAACGTTTGTAGTATGCTTCCAAAATTGAAACCCGACTGCCAAAAGGTAAGAGACCTTTTTAAGGTAATTTTTAAGCTTTTTAAGAGATGCCTGGTTCCCTTAGTTTGTACATATGCGGATTTTTATTGAGAAGAAATCTATCAAGAAATGGCAGTTTTGCTTATGAAACCTAAATGATTGATTCAGCAATATTTTTTAAGTTTTCAAATTGACCTCGATTTACTATGACTATGCTATTTGTGGCTAAATATACTAAGCTCGCGCTTCGTTCTGTAAGCATCAAGTCTGGTTTAGTGTCAATACCTACGTTGTGGGAATTTGTATATTTACCTGAACCCATTTTTTACTATTTTGACGGATCAGAAGAAATATCAAATTTTTGAATAATGTGAGAAGAGAACCTATTAAACTAGGGACAACTTTTTATGTTGGAGTCAATACTGGACAGAGGACAGTGCCGGAACCATACTAAACGATGTAAAAAAACCGTATGACAGGTGAAAACGTTTGCGAGTTTTAGAGGCTTGAGTCGAAAATCGGTTTTTTAATCCCACGTCTGACTATAATGTCCGAATTTTGACCGTTCAACGACAACGGTCGATTTGTCATTTACTGGCTAAGATTTGATTTTTCTTATCAGGTGGATAAATCACAGATTTCTTCACGCACAGCATTAGGGCCCTAAAGGTATAAGGAAACCCAAACTGACGTGTAAAATGTAAGTGGGCTGATGACTTTAACTCTGTCATGCACAAAAATCTTGCTGGACACAAAATTCCTGTGATTATATTAGTCTGCTCTGTCGCATTCACTTTTAACACTTCTTCGGCATCTGAACGAAGTAGGGTCAACCTTAGAGGATGGACATTATGTATTTTATATCTATCCCACGTTTTTCTTTCAAATGTTTAATGCTGGGGACTGTTCAAGGTGGATTATCATAACTAGAATGAACCAGTTCGTTCTTCGCACCAGACTAACATTTTAAGTAGTTCCGCTTTCGCAAATTAACCTTCTTGCAAACTTAATTTCAAGAAAACAGATTTTTGCGTTATATGTAATCTGTTGAGTGGCAAAAATGCTAGAGGGAACTTTTGTCCAGTAGTTGAGCAGATTTAATATATTAATAACAAACTTTCAGTCTATGCACATGAAAACCTTCCTTTCTAGTTATTATTACAGGTTTCTTTCTATTAATTGCTATTTTAGGAACCTACCGTATTATGTTATAGCTATTATAGAAAAACTTTCATTCCCTTCTATTCTGTGTAGCATGCTTATGAGCAGCTTGGGAGAATTGGAAAGCAGCTTTTTGGAAAGTGATGAAGCCTTGTATCTAAAGACTTTAGTCTAAAAATAGTTGGTTAATGAACCTCCCATAATGCCTATTGTTTTGGAGAAACGAAACAATATAAGCCGAATGTAATCACGCACAGATGAGTTTAAGTTTCAATCCAACTGGCTAAAACTGAACCTTGGTGAAGGTAAGAAAAATTGGCAAAAAATCGATTTCCTAAGTTAACTCAAAGTTGGTTTTAATAAGATTTTTATCTGGATAAGTTCATAATTCCTGATTACTACAACTTCATTTCAAGAGTATCTGCACAGTAGATTATTTCTACTGGAAGATACGCATACAGGCTCACAGAATTGCGATTTGCTGTACTTCAGTATCAGTACCGTGTGCCCGTCAATACTGTAGAAATTTATTTTGTGAACCACTGAGTATTAAGTGAATTATTGATTGATTTCGTAATGCCCTTCAAATTGACTACTATCGATTGTTTGTTAGACCTTTTTTTGTAATCGACCGATTGAATGAACGTGTTTCACTCTTAAAAGTCAACCTCAGTTTAGACTGATGTTCGATATACGACCTACGTGCAAATCTACATAGGTGTGGTGTGCATCGTGTCGGATCGGTAGAAAAAATTTAGCCAGTTCGACCCAGTAAAACTGTTTATTATTCGATTATTATTATTCGATCAGGCGGCTCGAATCGCTTCGCCAAAAAGTCAACTGTATGTAGTTGGGTTTAAGATTAGGTTTAGAATTGTCACATATGCCCCATTTTGATTTCTATCAGCTTCATGCCATAGAAGCACTAATGCATAACTGCAACAAAATCAACAAGACGTAAATTTCATAAATAAGGTGCTGAATATTAAAAGTTATTTCATTTCATTAATTAATTTTAACGACTCAAGCAGCATTGAATTTTTTATATCGGTAGCACAATTGTGGAATGGCTAACGATGCGGCTACACAAACTAAAATCAGGGGCTGATGTTGACTCATGTGATTCCGGTAAAGTAACCGATCTCATCTGATTCTTTCCGATCCGGTCTTTGGATAGGATGGATTTTGCCCATCCGATCTAAAAATTACTGCATAAATAAAATATTGTTGTTGTCTGAATACTTACCTATATGATAAAATCTACGTTAAACAAAAACGTCTATATACCACTATAATCAACCAATTTAAGGCAATATGCGCTGCGATCTGGGGAAGTTGGTTCAGGAGCAGTGCAAACACCACTGAAGCAATTTCTTGCAACGGAGGTGCATCGGTGGCATTGTAGACAGTTCGTACCTGAAACAAGTAATAGGCTTAAAACTGCTCAAATAAGTTCTCTCTGAGTCAGCACGTAAGAAAGCTTACAGTAATATCATCTTCAGGAAAACTTATGGGTCAAACTTTCTCTTCCCAGTTTTTGAAGGTATTCTTCAAAAAATGATGCAGTATAATTTGCTTCCGTTTCGACACCGGCAGGTACAGCTTAAGTTCGACTCGAAGTGTAGCATAAAACTTATCTTTTCTTTTATTTGAGTCCCCCGAGATAATGACGGTACATTTTCGTGCTAAAAACAAGCCATTTGTTTACGAAATGTGTCCTGTGAATTACTGTTAAATGGGATTTAAACCAAGTTTCAAAATAACAAGTTAGTTCATCACAAGAGATGGTTCACCCCATCTTGTTATATATCCCGTTCAAACACATAAATCAAGGATAACTATCTAAAGTCTAAAAATTAGATTCTTTATCTTGTTACATTATTACCAAGCTGTAGTTGCTAAAAGTAATGGCTGGTTAGTTAGAGTTTTGTTCTGATCGCACCTTTACTTTAAACTGAACCGGTGTCGTACATTATTTTGTCGCCTATGCTAAAATTTCCCTTATTATTCCTGCTGCGCCTCAGCGCAGCAGGTCTCTTATGTTTGCTCAGCCCTGTTGACCCTCACACGCATTTTGCTTGATAAATATACTCTTCACCGTAAATGCGTGTAAGCAATGGTTTAAGATAGGGCTAGCATGATTTGTGTGTGAAATCTTTTCATTCATTCCACAGAATTTCTCCGATTTACGTACATATTACTAAAATTTTTATTATTATACCTATCATTTTGTAAGTTTGATTAGAAAACCAATTAGTCAACTTTGTATTATTTATTATTTACTATTTATCTAACGATGCAAAAATTGTTGCAGAAAGCGAAGGAGGCCCGAACCAGCTCCGGATGCTTGTTAGGTGGTCACGTGCCAACTGTCTTAAGTATCTTGTTTATTCCTATTGTACGTTATAGCATACAGTGCATCCGATTTTTCGGGTGTTTTCAAAAGTCTTCCCTACATAGTGCTACCTTTTTTACCTTTGCACGTCACTCAGTCATTCTTTCTCTGCCTCTGAGGCTCGGGTAGCTATAAATGTGCTCATCATGACTGCTCAAACCGTCTTTAAAACGAAAATTGGAACAAAATATTGTAACTGTTTTATTCCCCCTTTAAAGTTTGACGTATTTCTGCACTTCGCAACAGTTTTAGAGGCTGTACAAAAGCACACTAAAGTGACAGCCTTCTGCTTGAAAATGAACAAAATTTAAGGTGTCCCACGCGACCCCTTCGTGGAGCGTTAGTCTACACAATTAACTGTTAATTTGTATCTGTCCTTCTGCGCAGTCACGAGATGCATAATTTATTTCTCTTCTCTCTTTTTCTCTCGGAGCCGAGTTTATCCGAAGCCCTAGCTGATGCCAAAAATAGGATCAACTTGGTAATTTCGTGTGACAAAATGTCCCCTTTATCTCCACCTTAACTCCGTTGATCATCCAGGCTCCAGGCTTAGGTTAGATAGTTCTCTCCCTGTTTTTCTGCCTTCGGTATAGGTTAAAGGTGTCCTATCGCTTGTATACTTTCTCCCTCATAAAAGATACCCATAGTTGATGTTTTTGCCTTGGAAGACCAGCTTTCTCCCTGCCCGGCTTTGGATATTTTTAGCAAAACTGATGAAGGCTCGAATTACTTCAAGCTAACGCGCTCTTTGCCTCCTCTTCTGTTTTCAAATTCAGCCTACCTTTTAATTAGGTTATGCACAGGAGATTTACATTTTCCATCTTTTCTACAACTAAAAGGGCACAGTTCCCCTCCCCTTTAGGCTTAGGAGTTAATCTTAACCTTAGAACTCAAGAAAGTTCGTCCTTAAACATAAATTTACAAAAGTTATATCTTATCAATATATATATATACAAATAGCTGGCTTGGCTGTTGATTATGTTCACATTTATTCGGTTTGGATCAGTAGATTGAACCATTGTGGTAGTTAATGCTTAATTCACGAAACCGGCAAGTGGCTCTCCTGGGTCTGAGAGGCATCGGCGGGCTAGCAGGAATCAATAATTTACAACTTAGACTGAGTCATCGTAGATGGATTGTAAATTTACTAAATGTTTTCGCAAAAACAGTTGCCTTAATTGTGTCTTACAGTTTTTATTTAACAAGTGAATATTAGACTTCATCATTTGTTCTCCAAAACAGAGAAGTGATACTCGGATCGGAGTCACTTATTTCATACTTTACAGTACAGGGGGAGGAGTGAAGCCTACTTTAGTTTAGAAATAAATTTAGAAAAGATGAGTATTATATACTTCCTCGCAGTCGAGATCAAACATGTTGCGCGTTTAAGGATTCTAATAGACATATCTATTATTATGCATAAAGTGCTTGCTTGGACAGGTTTGCTCTAATAAGTTTTAGATCTTGCTCAGTACCTGTAATTTAATTAATTAGTAGGTTTCGCTTTGTTCATATATCTGTTGATATGAACACTGGAACTTCCTGATGTGTCAGTTTCATGACTTCTCTCTTGATTTCTGCCTAATCACTCCTGCTGTGTATGTATGTAGTTATCAAGACTTCTGAACACGCACACTCTTTCATTCAGGTCTTGCCAGGCTACAGTTTGAAATTAGGGTAACCTGGAAAATTATGGTGGTCTAAAGGCACGCTATCTGCTGGCTCTTGCTGAATGTTATTTTGTAGGAAATTGCCCACGTGTAACCTTTTGTTTACTACATGTCGTTCTTTACCGTGAATGAGGTTATAAACAAGAATCTTAATACAATTATCATTCAAGAAGGGAAGACCAGCCTTAAGAAAATCATGCCCCCCTTCTCCGCTGTGGTGGGGGCAATACCCAATCAGATTGGAGGAAACACTTCCTGTTAGGTGAGGTTCGAAAGCATGAGCCACATATTTCTCAAAAGGGTCCCAATTTGGGGGAGGGGTCGCCAAGAGAGTGGTGGTTGAGTAAATAGCTAGTACAAATCTAGCTAGCCAAAAACATTCCGTTGGCGATCCCTCTCCAAACAAGTACATTTCCTAAAACTAAGGTGTATTATCTACCGTAATCCCTTGGGCATTCCATGTGACGCTCCTGGCTCAAATCTGGTAGCTATTGTGGCAGCAATTTTTAGTGTCCAGTGACATGAAGCGAACTTTTCTACACCTTGCCAAAGCTGGATGTATTGTGCATATTTGTGAGTGTGCCACACGCCAAAAAATTGCCACCCCCTCTATACTATTAATAAAAGGAAAGGGATCCTAATCAGTTACTAACTATCCCATTACGATTAAACGGGACAGGTAGGAGCATTCTCCATCGAAACATGGGGGCATTCGCATTTTCTGTCTAAATAACCGCTACGCAAAAGAAGACTAAAATAGGCTGGCTTACTCTTTTGCTTAAATAAATTTATGTATTCTTAATAATAGCGAGTGTTCAAATCCATTCACCCTTAGCAATCCGTTCTAAGACTAACTAACCGTCTTTAGTCTGATATCATACACTGATCTTTCTCAATATTTAAGTTGGCGTGTTCGTAAATTTTCAAATGTTAAAAGTTTGATTCTGTGTATTAGTTCACAACAGTTACCTGTTTTAACCGTGCACAACAGCTGCTTAAACCGAGCGAGGGTTCACAGTCACTGCGCCAGGCGATGAATGGCATGTAATCTCATCTATTTCACATGCTGTTAAACCTTTTACGGATAATTACATCCATAACGCAGCGACACTTGGAACATATTAACAGTGATGTTATGTGCTAAATAGTTGAATCAAAAACGCAGTACTGAGTTGACGAATGTGAGGTAAGAGTTTCGTGGTGGCTATCGACATTTTCTATGTAGTAGTTAACAGAAAAACGGACAGTATTTCATTTAGATTATAAAGATTTATTCTTATGTCTTGAATCTGAATATGGCTTAGACCTTTGGAAACGTCCCTATGTAAACTTGAGGAAATCCCAAACTTGGAAAATCGGTGGGACCCACTCCTCCTGCAAAATTTCGCAGCTTTAAGTAAAACAACAAATAAAACAAACATACGAAAAGTTAACATTGGCAATCGAACAAAAAGTGATATCTATTATATAATTTTAATAACTTAGTACCTAAATTACTTTCGCGGTACCAAATATTTCGAAACATTCAGTCAGAGTTAGCTCTTCCATCTTTAGGATGGTCTCTCTTTGTAGTAATTATCGCTTGTTTGTGTTCAAATTAAAAACAGGCTAGTGGGCGATAATCCTTCAGTAATTTAGTTGCCAAGGGGTGATAACGTTAAGCTTCCTTGTTTCACTGTTCACTTACATTCTGCTAGCAGGTGATGTAGAAATAAAACGATGAACCAATCAGACCATTGCATTCCGCTACGTCAGATTAAGCATAGAATCAATCTTTCGAATCTGCAGTTGTCTAAACTATTGATCCTAGGCTATCACAAGAGCAGCAGGTAGTCTCTACTTAAACCAAGTGATAAAGTTAGATAGAAGTTTTGAGTTGGACGATAGTGAGCCGGTTGATGGCCACAATACATCTCAGCCTATCCAAAGCATAGACTTAACAACCTGTCATTCTAACCCCAATAGCCCCAGCAAGTTTACAATAGAATTCAACTTTAGGAGATGAGGCTCATTTTAATTAGGCTAATAACGCCAATATTCTACATACTTTTCCTGTGTACACAATTGACAACCAGCTACTACATTGGTCTCTTTTAGATTGGATGATCCTAAGCATGCTCGGCTCAGCAACTGTAGGCAGATAATGGATAGACAAACGGAGTCAAGCATGAAACTTATGTAATACTTTTCAAAAATAGGTCCTCGTGAACGATAACTTTACACCAGGCTTCTGTACTCTGAAGGCCAAAAGTGACGCAATTCCATCTTCGAGTATGTAGGTATTGGTCAGAACTGCACAATCAAGTGAAATACTGCTAAATATGCTGCTAAATATATATACTGCTCTTATATACTGCTAACTCATGCTAGCTAAATCACGTTAGTGCCCCACATCGGAACCCCCTTCCCGGAAATTTTTTAGGACGTTACCTTTACCTTTACTTACTTTGCCATACCTTATCTACCCTCAGTCCTCACCTTTAACTAAATACATGGTTTTTCATACACTTGCGTGTCTGTTGACTGATTAGCCTAAGGGTTCCAGTAGATAATTTATTAATAATTTTTAACAACTAATGTTAAATTTAATTAGCATAATTCAGTTGTTAGTTTTTCTAGCGCTGTTTAGCATGTTTTGTCCGACTTCCAATTTAACAATTTTTTTGCTGAAACAGTTCTTGAAAATAATATTTCATGAACAATTTTATATGTTTGGAAAGAGCAGGGAAATGCGGACAAATTATATAAATAGATTACAGCCACTTGTGTAACGATCCTCTGACCAGAAGACGCGGATGTTCCTTCTTTTGAAGAGGGGGTTTGCAAATGTATCACCTTTCCAGCCAATGGAACAGCCAATCAAGCAGAAAACCCCTGGGGGTCTAGAAAGGCAAGTAGTTATAAACTATAGTTCCGGAAGCATAACCACGAGACTACGATGATTGCGGCGGCATTTGGAAAAATGACCTCCTTTTTGTTCGCAAAGTCTTCTCACAAAAGGAAGGGGGATTAGATGTCATTCAGATCTTGCAAAATTCATTCTTGTTTTGGCAGCAGTCCCCCCCCCTATGTGGTCCCCTGTTTTAGAAGGGCAAATCAATATTTTGACTACCACCAAACGGCGTGCGGTTTCTCGACCACCGTCATCAAGACCAAACCTTCGAACACTTGCGTGTTTTGGTCGTAGTATCGTTACAAATAGAGAAGCTGGGTCTTCCCATTATCCCCCCACAGCTCCGAAGAAGTACCGAAGAAGCACAATTTGACTGATTGAGTTGAAATTTGGTTCAGGTAGGTTTTCGGACCTGCTGATTTCATAAATGCAAAAATTTGTAAATTTATTGTTAAAATTTTAGTTTGGTAAGGGGGGGATCAAGGGGAACCGAAAAATTTTGCTAAAATCTTGCGTACACGGGTTTTCTGGGGTGCTGATCACGAATCTGAAATAGGTTTTTCGATTCAACTTTTCGTTAGCTCAGGATAAGTATACATCTTAAGCTTAAAACTTTCGCTTATGTTAAGCTAACGAAAAGCTGCATCGAAAAACTGATTTCAGATTCGTGATCAGCGCCCCAGAAAACCCGTGTAAGCAAGGTTTTAGCAAACTTTTTTCAAAAAATTGCTCGGTTCCCCTTGGTCCCCCTAAATTTTTTAAAATTTTTTTAAAATTTAAAAATTTTTGCATTTATGAAATCAGCAGGTCCGAAAACACCAAATTTCAACTCAATCAGACAAATCGTGCTTCTTCGGTACTTCTTCAGAGCTGTGGGGGGATAATGGGAAAGACCCGAGAAGCTTCTGGTTTACTGCGAATGCAAAGGTAATTATTATGCTACTGACTATGTACTGAGTGTGAGTCCCTGATATGCGGAATATTTCAGGTATAATCTAGTTGGGAAAAGAACTATAAGCTGAAAGAAAATGTCTGAATGCCGGAATTTCTGATAAATTTGAATCCTAAAATTTTGAAAAAGTTCAAAGAAAAAATTACAGTCAAATCAAAGTTATCGTAGATGCTGATAATATGTAAGAAAATTTGTGACACTCGAGATTTTGTGATCTAGTCTTGGATTACGTCTTGGTCTTGATTTACATATGATGGATGAACCACTATAGGCTCGCGAACTTGAGAACACGAGCTCGAAAAGATTCTTTGAAATTGTGGACGACATGACATAGATTTTATAAAAGTGAGCCCTATCCATAACATAAGACCTAAACTTTCAATGTGCTTTTAAATGTTTTTCAATTTGCTTTCAACACAAGTTTTGGAAAAAAGGTGGTACACAGGTTCGGTTACGTTGACAATAATTCTGACAAGTGGGGTAACCGACAGGTGCGGTATTACGGATAGATAACGGGAATCTTGCAAAAAGTAAAAAGGCAAAGGGTAATCCAACTGTTAAAGTAAAAGTTGAATGGAATATAAAACTGTGTAGTATGCATGAAAGACCGATGAAAGTTTAAGTGGAATTACTGAAAGTTTCAGAAGATCTCGAGTCAAAACATTGTAGTTTGTTTCCAAAGTTAGCAAATTTTAGCACTCACGCTAATGCTTTCATATTGTCGGGGAGATCATGCATTTTTAATATGGATAAGTTCTAAACTCTCCATCTCAGCCATAGTTTCTAACAGTCCTAAGTGGCCCAAATGGGGGCTATTATTGAAAAACCACGAAACCATCGTCTTTAAGACTCAAATGTGAAATGGCTTAAACATTGCTATATATGTACTAATACAATATAATAATTATATAATAATATACTACTAACATACTTAATTCGTACTTAACAGTTAATACTTAATACTAATACTAATACTAGTATTAATACTAGTATTAATACTTAATAGTTCATAATTACATACTTTAATTCATACAAACAGTACGTAATATATTAGTTAGCTGCTTTATTGCTATTCTAATTTTTGACAAACCATAAGCAAATGATTTGAATGATATTGAGGTAAAATGCTTCAGAATATGCTGAATTCATAAATAAATTCTTTCGGATAAACCAACTGCCCAGGACCACCATTAGTCCACGGAAGGAAAGGGAATAAGAGTTACTTTGACAAAAATATACGAATTGTGAATAGATCATGAGAATCGTATGAAATTATTTCGCTATAAGTTTACACTGTGATCGCAGTTTTGAGGTTCTCTTTTGAATTTTGGAAATACATTGATCCAACTTTAATAAAATCTGATCCCCACCAAAAATCTACTATTTTAATAAAGTATACACCAAAATTTTGTCTATTTGAGTCTATTTTGAGCTAAAAAATAACACAAAAAATTATATGCTGCAGTGCTATTAGGTGCTGCAGTGTTCTTTCAGTTATATAAATATACTTTATGCTCGAGTGCCGGGATTTCGATGATTGATAAAATGTGTTTAAAAACAATTTTGTCAAATACAAACTTCCGCTTTACCTCTCGTTGAGGTGATTCACCCGTTTTTGATCGTCATGGGGATGTCTTCTTCGTAATTCACTGTCTCAAGTAGCAAGGTCTTGCCCAGTGCCTACTTTACTTGCATGCAGTTTCAGTATTCAGCAGAGATGAAACCGGGTCACCGGGTCACCGGGTCACCGGGTCACCGGGTCAGTTCGGGTCACTAAATGGACCGGGTCACCGGGTCACCGGGTCAGGAGCTTTGACCCGGTCTTGACCCGGTATTTTTAATGAAGGAAATTTTTTGCTGTTAAAGCATATTTTTCAAAATTTTTACCAGTTTTTACCACCTGAAAACTTCAATAATTACTCAAAAACTAGCAATGGAATATTCTTAACTTAACCGTGTTGTTTTAAATGCTTATTGCTGCAGCGCCCTCTTAGTATTTGTATTAATGTCCTGTAAAGCTAAGATCTAGGTTTGAAAGTACAATGATAGCGTTGAATGTTCACTAGAAAATGAAATTATTACATGGCCCTGAGAGTCTGAAATCTTTATTTTAAAATCTAAAATTTTCCATGCTCCGTCTACTGTAAGTGATTTTTTGCCGCTGCTATCATTGGAGGGAGGGGGTCAGACTGTGTGTTTCAAATCTCAGTAAGAAGGAAAATCTCAGCAAAACAACGCTTTTACAGATTCTGAGTTTTGCGTTGCATTTTTTCTAATTGTTATGGACTACAATCTTTTAGGAGCTGATGGAGTTTTGTTTGTTTTTCTTTATAGAATAATATTGTCTGAATCCTAGCCATAAGCAGGAATATTTCCAAAGAATCTCCACTGAGTGAAACCCTCAACCATACAACTAAATAAAATATTTTAAATAAAGTATAATGATGAAAGACAGAAGTTTTAATGTTGGCTAATAAGCTCTATGACTGGGATTAGATGATGTGATGACTTTGGCAAAGTATTTTGTTTCAATTTGTTTGATTCAAAAACTTATTTAGTTTACTTCACATCACATTGAGTGCGAAATCGTGCAGATCAGTTTTGCTTTTCTCTGGCTTGCTTACAATATTTAATTTCCAATGTTACTTTAAGGAAAGCAAAAATTTGCCAAACTTCTTATTTTAGACGCCAAAAATGTCCAAAAACATCAAAAATACTGACCGCACCCCAATATAAGTATTTTTAATTTTTCCAAGCTTAAACCTGAATTTTCAAAAATACCGGGTCACCGGGTCACCGGGTCACCGGGTCAGGGGTCGACCGGGTCACCGGGTCACCGGGTCAGCTAATAGTGACCCGGTTTCATCTCTGGTATTCAGTATTCAGTACTAAATCTATGTAACTAATAAATTGAATGGCACTATTTTTGACAACTTGCCAGCAACTATGTAGATCATGCCGCAATCAGTTAAGTGATCCGTCGGTAGTCACAATTTGAATTACATATTAGTTATATCCTCTATTAATAAGCGTATATCATATGTTTAAGTCAATTTCATTTTGCACATTTGGTTGACTCAGTTGAAATCTAAAATGAATGACAAGTAATCATGAAGTCTGGATTAAACGTCACTGTCAGTTCGCATCGTGATAGTGGTAGTTGGATCTGCTTAACGTCATAGCCCGATTGAGGTTAAAGTCATGTGTCTGTCGTTGGAGACCAGTAATTGATTTGTTACCAGATTATGCACTAGTGCATGTAGTACTCTGTAGTTCATTCTTTACAGATTTAAAAAAGAACAAAACTATCGTAGCCAAGTTGTGGTTTTAAAACTGACCAGGTTTGCGTATCTCCATTAGCACAATTTTGCACTCAAAATCGTACTTAGGATGCTCATCTAAGCTTCTGTTTCGTTTCGAATATTCATACAGCATCACACAGCTATCATTTCAAGAGTGTGTAGACCAATTTTCGGTAATCTGTGAAACTAAAATTGTGTATATAACCAAAATATGGTTTCCAGTTGGGAAGCCGTCCCCTTTTTCAGGGGGAATGAGATTTCTCCACTAAGCTGGAAGCAGTTTCTCCAAATGATCACGTTTGAGAAAAAAGCTACCAGTCAGTCATTGCAGATGCCCCCGCTTTCTAGTGAAAAGGAACCTGATCCATCACGGGCATCACGTAATGCTAAAATATTGTAAATTAATGAATAAAATTGCATGAATGAAAGCAAAATTTATTAGCTGAATACTGCACCGTTTGACTAGATTGAAAACAAGTGTAGTTCACAAAGTGCACACTCAGCGTAATGCCAGTCACACAAAATGCATATAGTTTCAATTAATTTGTTAACAAACGAATCTGCTCAAAATTCCCAATCAGAAATTTAAATTAAAATCAGAAAAAAATCAAAACTGAAGTTGTTGTGTCGTCACTAGACAGGACAAGGCACAACTGGGTCATTATTCGGTATTTATGTGCACAATTCAAAATCGGGTTTCATCACCTATATTGGTGATCTATATTTTGTAAGGTGTGCAGAAGCAGAAATAGATGCATTTTACAGTAAGCCCTAGTTTTGTAAAGTGTGTGTCTATTGTGTGCACACCAAAGTAGATGCAGTTTGGCAAAGTCAAAAATGTGTGCTCATGCAGATTACCGAAGAATCACCCACAGTTGTTGTTTTGTCTTCTTGATTCTGATTACAGTAAATAGTATTAAATATTTGCAATGGTATTTTTTTCAGTGTCAAAAGGGAAATCGGGTTGACAAAAATATTACATGTGAATAACGGCAGGGGGAATGTTAACTGCGAATAGCGGTGACAAGACACTAGATTTGATAGATAATTGCTCGTAGCCATGTTTATAATCATACACGAAACCAGCCAAATCGAAGAAAGCGGATTTTAGTATTACCTTAATCTTTTAAAATCGTAAATAAACTGCAGCCACAACTCACATGCGTCAGTGTTTTTCTTCTACAATGAGCTTAAGTAAGACTTCTACAGTCTACTGACTAATATACCTTAGGGAGATCCTTCATATTGTTGCTTTCTGGTAACATTTTTAACCGTCAAGTACTACCGTTACTGTGGTATGGGAATAATTAGTTCAGTTAAGTTAGTTAGTACTACTCTGCTGAGCACAGTAGGTTTTTTAGTGTGGTGTAAGATTTCTAGCTATGGATAGAAGCCTGAATCTTAAAGCTAATATTATCACAGTTTTAGCAAGCCTCAAATTTATTTCAACGGATTCAATAAGTCAGCTCATGTATATCAGGTGAATTCTTTTGTTTTCGTTTTCAATAATGAATCGCAACTCAATCTGACACAAAAAAGGTGCAGCAGAATAGCTCTCTTCTCCTGCCTTACCTGTTTGCCTACTGGTGAAATATAATAATGCATTAATTAGTACCTACATACCTGTAACATTTCTGCTTTCCCCTAAGACTGAGAAAATTTGTTCATTTCTGCACAAATAAGAACAAATAGCATTCTCAAAATGAGGTCATCCTTATAAACGCAACATGCCTTCGAAAGAATTTGTTGCTCATGTTGTTTTACATCTTATGATCCATTGTAAATGAATCAATTACATATATGAAACCGTCCTTCCTGCTCTATTATTATTATTATTATTATGATTATTATTATTATTATTATTATTATTATTATTATTATTATATATATATTATTATTATTATTATTATAATTATTATTATTATTATTATTATTATTATTATTATCATTATTATTATTATTATTATTGTTGTTATTATTATTATTATTATTAATATTATTATTTTTAAAACAAGTCGCTGCGACTTAAACTATCGAAATTAGATAGCTTACTAAACGCAATTATATGAAAAGAAAGGTTTTTTGAGAATGCTAAAAACTATTTCAAAATATTATGGCCAATTGGCTTAGAAAAAAGCGCTGCGCTCTCATTTTATACTGTCTAATCCTAATGCAGTGTCTTCAGCACAATAAGTGTCAGCACATAGATGCCATTTTAAAAAAGTTCACCCCAGTTTTTCTTCGCTTCTTGGAGTCTGGTAATTTTT
>JASAND010007851.1:0-13120 GCA_030248195.1 Trissonchulus latispiculum | reverse complement strand
CTTTGTCATGTGTTAGTACTTGTTGAGTTGTTATATATCGACCTGTATCCATATACATATATTAGGTCAAAGCCCAGAATTAATAAAATTTGTAGCCATAGCACTGGTAGCGTATCCAAATTTTTGGGATCATTTAATGTTTCTCGGAACAGTTCTTTTAAAAACATTTCCTCAAGAATACACAGGCAGTAATGTTAAAAAGGGAAACTATATGCATTTGTTGTAAACTTTTTAACTGCAGAAAGCTTGTCACAAGACATATTGTGTCTTGTGATGAATTTAGCCATAATCCATCATAATCCTCGTGAATAGTATTTTTTACAAAAGGCTTTGCTGCTTTTCCCTTAAAAATAATACACGCTTTTTGTTTCTTGATATGATTTCATTCAAAATTTAGAAATTTAGAGATGCAGCTTATACAATGCATCAGCGAAGTTTTAAGCTAAGAATTTTGTTTTTGTCTCCATTTTCAAAACATTTTTCAGCTTCTGGGGGTTAATTCCAAAATTAACAAAATTTGTAACCACATTTGCAGAACATACAATTTTTGTTTTGTTTAAAGTAAAGCATCCTGGCACAGTTCATCTACAAACGTATTTCGTAAAGCATATACAAATAGCTATTTGAAATAATGCAAAACTTCCATTGTTTTTTTCAATTGCAAAAAGCTGTCTACAAAAAATTTACTACAAATTTAACTTTAATCAATCGTAACCAACGTTAGTGCTTCACTGTTATTGCCTTTGAATAATACTGCACTACGCATGGCATACATGCTTCTTTGTTTATTGATACTGACCTAATTCAAAATTTTAAGAATTTACAAATAAAATTTTCGCAAAAAAGCATTAGCGTTAGTTGCTTTAGTTAAATGTAACTGATGACAAATGAAGCTTTATAAACATTTTCATTACCGATTTATCAAAAATTGCAAAAAATCTCCAACTGCTGGGTGGCTCCGCTCCTCCGCGGCTCATTTGCCATAACCTTTTTGGAATCAGTAGTTCTCTGAGTTTTCGAAACAGGACTTATGTTTAAATATATATATATATATATATATATATATATATATATATATATATATATATATATATATATACATATATATATACTACCTTTCTTCTCAATGATATCAATGTAATAGCTATTTAACTAATGTTTCATCAGTTTAACTATAATATTAAAACTTCGGAATAACGTGTGTCAATAATATCGAAAATTAGTCATGATATTTGTTCGATGCAGCAGATGCCAAATTAATCGTTTTGAACTTTTGCATTAAGGATTTTTCTGTAATCGCAACCAACGTCTTAAACTTCTGGGGGCTCCGCCTCCACCCCGACCCCCGTCATGTATTTAAGGCGCATCTCAGACATTTTGTAATTGTGCATTACTGTTAAACAGCATCAATGCTCTAGGTACTCTGCCATACGATTAAATTATGTTTCACTAAAGAAATTATTGAAATTTTTATAAATAAGATAATTTGAACAAAAAAACCCGGTAAAACAATAACTTTACCTAGTTTTTAAAATTTCTTAACGGGACGCAACTTAAATATAACAGGACGCAGAGTTGACGCAAATCCAAAAACCAAAAACCTGGTTCTAATATCATTAGAGTAATTCTTTGTCGAAAACAGCGTACAAATTCGCAAATGCAAAAAGCTGTCTACGAAAAAAATTTACGATAAATTTAAGTTTGACCAATCGTAACCAAAGTAATCGAAAATCAACGGAACCTTAACTTTCTCATACTGCTTTGTAAAGACTTGGTTTAACAATATAAAATGTTCAGGACATCAAGAGCTTCAATTTGGTATAAAATTTGGCTATGTCTGGAAAAGTTAAATCTTTTGACATTTTTGCCCTTAGGTGTCCACAATGCTATCGTAGTATGTATCCAGCGTGCCAGAACATTGACTAGTGGTATAAAACCGTACTTGCACGTTATGCATACACATACACATACATGCCTTCCTATTAGCACTGCAAAATCCCTTTATTGAGATACCTTGTTTTTTGGCTGATATGTAAAGCAGCAAAACATGAAATATTCGAAAAATGACGATTTTTGAGGAAAAATGAAATTTTTGCTAAGGCCAAAACTGTGAGCTACTGAAAAGCCCTGATGATAGGGATTAATTATATGCAACATAAAGCTCTAGCAATATACTGTACTAATATCTAAACGTGAAATTTCTACACTGAAGGATTTGCACAGGACATGGAAAAAAAACATTCAAAAACATTCAATACCTACACATTTGCAGAGCGATTTTATTCGAGCAAAAACCGCATTCCCCAGACTTTCAAAAGTAGAAAATCAACGGCCCTACAGGAAATAACCTCGTATTGATATTATCACTTTACAAGTCCAAATTAGGATTCCACTAATTCGGGTTGTAGCCGATCTGCGCTTACACAGCATCAAACTTTGGTAGCAGAAAAATTTTCCCAACTTTTTCGTTTTCCTATGTTTAAAACAGGTGTTGGGGTCACCTTTGGAGGGCTAGAGAGAATGATAGGAACAGTTTTGGAACAAACGCAGTGTCTTATTTTGCCGACCCATGGAAAGTACAAAAATAGCGAAAATGCGAAAAATCAGATGAGCGAAAAATTGACGACCCCCCCCTTAACCTTGGTTCCATTGTTCTTAGGTGACTCAATCGGTAGGTCGCCAAAGGTGCAGTTTGGATCCCCATCTCTGTCCAAATTTTAAAACAGATTTTAGTAAAATTTGAAACTTAACAAAGATTTGGTTGCATACATCTTGAAACTAAAATCGAAAACTACCTCCAAGGTGAGCAAAACTCAGCACACTAGTAAAAACAAAGCTACTAACGGCCACTTGATATGAAAATTATTCGAATTTGCACAATTCCTTATCTACAACGAATTGCCTAACCCTAACGATGTTAGACGGCCACCTATTAATTTTTAGTGAACAATTATTTGGCAACGGTTCCATTGTCGTGTTCGGAGCCTCCTGGTAATTTTAAATGTCATTGTTTGTACTTGCGTGATTTCTCTATGCTTCTGTTTCTAGAAAAAAACCATGCAGGCCCCAAACTTTGTTAACACTATGTCCCACAAGTCCCCAGCAGAATTCGACATTGTTAATGACGGCACCATGCCCATTCTTGATAAAATTTGATCTCCTGGTGCATCACGTCATGAGTGATTAAACGGCAAGTTTTGATAAATTTCAGCGGGACACTTTCAAAAAGATGGGTTACATCGAACCCATACGGGTATTTGCCAGAGTGAAGTGGTGGTAGCAAAAGCGGTAAAAGTGTAAGCATATGGTCAGCTGGATGGAAAACAAAGACATTTGAAGTGTGCCACCTTTGCGACGCGGAAAGAAATCAACCAACAGCACAGGTCAATGTTATCAACTCAACCAACACAGTTGTTGCAACTGGAAGAAGCTCTGTCCAGACAGGTGTCGAATATATTTCTGTTATACGTTTTTAACACTTCTTGTCACGTTTTAATACGTTAGTCTTGTTTTGTGGACCCATGCATGAGGACTACAAATAATGTGAAAAATCGAAAATGGTCGAAAAATCGCGACCCAAACATGGCCACTTGCATTATCGGGGTTATAGGTGCAAAATTTAGACGGATTGTTCAATTGTAAACAAATGCTCAGTGAGGCTACTTTGTTTGGTGGCCTATGTGCCGACAAAATTTCGGCTGCTGAGACCCCGTGATTAGATGCCTACCATTATGGATTAAAAATCGAAAATTTATTTCAGCTTTCTATAATAAATTTGAGCCCAGTATATGAAAGAGCATAAAAAGCGCTTCACAACGATGTGCATATCTCTTCTGTACGTGGTTTCTATCAAACGTTGCAGGCTGTTGAATATATGGCAAATTTACGTTGACCATTTTCATCGCTAATAACAAAGTAAACACTAATCGTTCTAAAATAAGTTCTACAGGGTTTTTCATGATGCCTTTTTGTTAAATTTATTTATTATTTAAGGAAATACACTATGCAACTTATTAAAAACATAATAAAACCACGAAACAGAAGAGAATCGTGCGAAATTTTCCAAATAAATTTTTTCATAAACACTGCAACCAAACTTGCTCACATTTTGCATACACGTTTATTGGAAAGGTACGCAGGGGCAACTTTTGTAGTTTTTGTTTAAAATAAAAATTCCGTAAGATATTCATTTTCAAAATTTTTGAACAGTTATAAAATACATAAAATTGCATAAATCAAAAAACTGAAAAATTAGCATCTGCATTAGGTCTATTTATACATTTGTGCAAACTTTGAGTCATTTTTATTTAGCCGTTAATGAATGACACCGTTTTGAAAATTTAAACTTATCCCTTTTGTGTAAGTTACAAGTCAAGCACTAGATTCCTCAAATTCGGCACATTGCTAGTATTTAGCACCAACTAGCATTGCCGAAAGTTTGAAAAAGCTTGGTTGAGAAATGAAGGAGAGCCGTTCCCGGTAATGCAAGCCCCTCCTTAAGGTTACAGATTTCAAGAAAATGTGTATAAACTAAAACTGTCGACGTCTGCTGAATAGATACGAGAATCAATGGTGACAGCATCACGAACACGATCGAAAAAATCAGTTGTAACAGGTTGACCTGCTGAAGTAGAATAGTCATCAGTCTGATCTTCCAACTGATCATTCAGTCCCCGCATAAAAGCAGAATTAGCTGAATTGGCCAGATTTATACTCCCAAATATTCTCAAATTGACCTTCTCCTACAAATGAGTACCCAGTACACGTTTCTATACTCTCATTATCGTCGTTAGCATGGGTCGCGAACTGATCACAGACATATACTCATGTCAATGCGTAAACTAACCTTACTCGTTCTACATCCATTATTATGACGTATCAACGCAAACGTTCCGACACACCGGCCTTCCTTGTTTCGATAGGTCAAAACTTCCTTGCATTTCAGGCTCGCGACCAAATTTTTTATGGTTGCGCTATCTTTGTAAATCCAAAACTTCTCCACGCATCGGATATAGACTTTTTGTTGGATAGGAAGGCATAGTCCGAAATTTTAGCAGCAATGGCTTTGGAAACCGTCGAAATGTCACCAAAAATTCTTTCTTCTTGCTGCAGCCCGTCAGTTATGTCGACGTCAACATGAACATTCTCCGTAGATTGCGTAACAGTAAGATTCGAAACATTATCAGAAGCCATAACATATACGTATATACGTATACAGGCAGCTGCAATTAGACAAGCAATCATTTAAGCAATTCATTTAAATTTTCAAAACATTTTCCAGCTTCGCCGGATTTTTCACGAAATGTTTGCAATATTAGCCTAAAACACCTCATTTTAAGCGATTTTTGCTTAGTACCCGAGGCCCAGTTACACTGGACCAAATCATGCTAGTTGACGGAGGAATTTTCCGGCAACACATCGAAATTACCACAGAGAGATATTTCAAAAATATCATGACGGACGAGCTCGGAAAATTCGTCAAAGATAGAACTTCGGTTGGCTTTTCCTGAAAATCGGACTGGAAATTTGACGCAAAACCGGACTTTTGAGTTGTGGCTAACTGATGAGCATAAAAGATAACATTATCAGAACACTGGAGTTTGAGATCACTGCAGCGATTTTCGGAATTAACCAATCCGGATCAAAGGTCCAAATACAGCTCAGAGGATGGATAATCGTCGCCAATTTTGGCTTCGGGGGAGGCTGCGAAATTAGGCTGCGGAATGAACCCTTTCTTTATGATTATTTGAAATTGAACACCAACCATTGGAATTACCCAATTGTTAGGACGACAAAACTTATTTTCAACAGGGAAAACAATGTTTTTTCTTCGAAAAGCAAGTTATTGTTGTAGCAGCCAGTGGGTAATACCATGATAGGAGAGATATCTCATTTGGTAAGGTGGAGAGGTGTCTGCTTATCAGTGACTGTGTGAGGTTTATAGATGTTAACAAAACGGATATTCAGGGTATAATCCTGATTGACTGCAAATTGGACAACGCTTTCCGGACCAATCTCTTGTTGATATGGCCAAGAGTACATAATACATAAGAGTGTGACAACCGTCACACTCTATGTAATCAGCTCGAGAGCCATGCTCTGCGCGCTAACGGCCCACCCCCCCCGCAATTGCGTACCTAGTGGACCCCCCCCCGCAAATCAGTACCTAGTACGCAATTGCGTATGTTCACTCGCTGCTGCAATATTCCATTTATTGGGACCCCCCCGCAAATGTGACCTATCATTCGACATTGAAAAGTGATAGGTCACATTTGCGGGGGGGGGGGGTCCCGATAAATGGAATATTGCAGCAGCGAGTGAACATACGCAATTGCGTACTAGGTACTGTTTTGCGGGGGGGGTCCACTAGGTACGCAATTGCGGGGGGTGGGCCGTTAGCGCAGATCATGGCTCTCGAGCTGATTACATAGAGTGTGACGGTTGTAACAGTATTTTGTATTATGTACTCTTGATATGGCTCAATGGGGTCCATGCGATAGAAAAAATCCGCAGTGTAGATCGGAGCCGACATAGCAATATAATATTGATCAGGATCCTGTATCACAAATACCCACGACTCCATTTCATCCAAATTTGGAATTCTTTTGAAGATCTGATTCTATTGGGTTGATCCAGTCGTCCGAATCAAATATTCTTCAGTTCGTATAAAAATTGGAATAATTATTAGGAATATCCGAAACAAATACCGGGCTATGGCATCAAAAAGAGGCGCCCGTACAGACGCAGAGTAAGCAGAAAGCTAACATATATAAAAAACATTCAGATCTAATAATTA
The DNA here is from genome assembly GCA_030248195.1 of Trissonchulus latispiculum. Taxonomy (NCBI): domain Eukaryota; kingdom Metazoa; phylum Nematoda; class Enoplea; order Enoplida; family Ironidae; genus Trissonchulus; species Trissonchulus latispiculum. Next base: position 6,324 of record JASAND010007851.1, on the reverse strand, counting down.
TTTTTATATACAATAATATTTTATAACTAAACAACACGTGAGAAGATGAAACAGAAGTGATAGTAAAAAGACTTATAAAAGATTGACAGTAAAGTAGCTGAACCAAAATAAGCCAGTCTATAAAAGAATAAGACTGTATACTAAGTGTAAGTGTCAACAGCTCGCTGTCCCCGTACTAATTTGCATAAATGTCTGAGTTGTTGTTCTTGTTTTTTAAAATAAGAAAGTCAAATGTTACAATTTCTGCCTAGTCAACGGCTCACTGACTCGGTACTAATTTGCATAAATTTCCGGGTTGTTGTAGTTTAAAACAAGCATTATAGAAGTTATAATTTCTGCATATAAGCACAACTTACTTTAAGGGGGGATACAAAGGTTTGCCCCGACTTTATCCGATTGGCCTACTATTTGGCATAAATATAGATCATGGAATGGTCAAAAAACATCGGGTACTGAGATCTTAGCCGTCCTTCAGTCGTGTGCAGCCGTCGCTTTTATGTGTCCGGTCTCCCATTTTTCACAATTGCTCTTCATAGTTGAAGTTTCGCCAAAAATTTAAAAATGTTTGGCTATCGCAATGAAAATTTTCTTCTGTGCAAACTATAAGGCCGTAATTTAGCATATACAGAGGCCTATAGGTGCACTCATTTGTGCAAAATAGTAGAAAATTCCGCCGACTGAAATTTTTATGTCAACTTGAATCTTCAAAAATTGCCAAAATCGCCATTTATGGGCATTGGTGCCCCAAATAGAAAAACGATTATCTGAAATTGAAACTTTTTGTGATATTTGAACTCAGCGTGGTCGAAAATACACCCACACAAAATTTCAGCTCGATTCATGAAGGTTTGTTTCTATGGCTGCAGAAAGCTTCTACACAGGTTCCGACAGACCGAAAATGACGATTTTGGCAATTTTTAAAAATTCAAGTTGACATAAAAATTTCAGTCGGCGCAATTTCTTACCATTTGGCACAAATGAGTACATCTATAGGGAAGCTGTATATGTCACATTACAGCCTTATAGCTTGCACCAAAATTTTAATTTTTTCGATATCCGAAAATTTTAATTTTTGGCGAAACTTCAACTTTGAAGAACAATTCCCTTAGATACAGATAAGTTACAGACGTCTAGTATTTTCTGCAGGTGAGGACACATGTGCCAAATCATATTTGCAAACGGCAACTTTGAAGCTAGGGTCTTGCATCCAGCAGAGATTTTTAATTAATTATGTTGGTAGTTGTGAAAAATAGGGGGGGTCGGGCACATAAAAGCGACGACTGCACACGCTGTAGCGGCTAAGATCTCAGTACGCGATAGTTTTTGGCCACACCCATGTTCTATATCTGTGCCAAAAATTAGGCCAATCGACAATGTCGGGGCAAGTCGATTTAGTAGCTCCCCCTTAACTAATCCAAGTTTCAATTCGAGCTTCAATTGTGTTAACGAGTGTTGATATAACGTATAAGTTTAATATCTGACATTTTTGGCCACATTTGTCGTTCATGAAGACGAATTATGTGGTAATCATAAATCCTTAGCCAAGCACGGATCTGCTCCAAATAATTAAAACTACTGCATAGATTACCAAATCAGTTGAGAATGACTGAGAAAGCATTACCAAATCAGTTGAGAATGACTGAGAAAGCAACCTTCGAAAAGCTTGCAGTAGCTAGTCATTACTTTTGATTGCTGCTTATTCCAGCCCCGCTGCTAAATCCAACGGCGGACACTAGTTTGTGGCAGATACAATTTTGGCATACATATAAGCAAAGATAAAGAAACAAAAAGTCTCTTTTGTACACTTGCAAGGAATGGGTAAACGACCACATACTCCCATGGATGTTAACAAGTCACGTTAAAAAGCAGACAATGTCCAAAATCTTGTTTGCTTCCCATAAAATGTTCGCGTTTCTGAAGAGGTTGTCAAAGCTATAGCATGTTCCTTCATAAAAGTTCAAAATAGCTGCTGTAGCCTGGCCTGTATCTCCAAGTATCAAAACCGAAGCAAACAGTAAAGTTTTGCCTGTGAAATTAAGTCCGGGGTCCATGCGCTCTTGGATAAACAAATCGACAAGGCGTGAATGTATTAAGGGAGCGAAAGGGGAATTCAGAAGGTTTAGAGCCTAATTTCCAAATGAACTTGGTACAAACTTTTGTCTCCAGAAAGCCAGCCCGACTCAATATATTGCAGGTCCTTTTCATTAATAGGTTTTCCTGTTGATTGAAATAAATCACACGGCTTTCATTATGCTCGGTAGTGGTAGATGCTGGGCCCGGTGTTAGTTGGCGGTCGCTGATCTCAGATTTGTCTGCCACCGGTTGGCAGTCTGTTATTCTGACATGGCGACACAGGGGTACAGTTGACACATTCCTTCAGACATTCAAAATGCGTGGAACAATGTATTTGGGTGCCCAACACAAATTTTTGGCCCAGTATTACTCAAGTATTTCTCAAGCACATTGCCACATTTGGAGCAATTCACTTTCTTTAGAAATTCGTTTCGTTGATATCCTCGCAATGGCACTGTTTGGCGTGCAAATGGCAACAGCTGATGGAAATTAAAGCTGGTGCCTCCCTTGAACTGTTTGGAACATGTCCTGAACGGACATGGTATGATTTCGGCAGGGTCGAGATCAGCATAGCGCAAGTAACATATTTTCAAATAATTTCCATTGTAGTAGTTCCATTGCATTTCCATGCAGTAATGCTCACGTTGTTTGCTCTGGTCATGGTCTGGATGGAACAATGCTGTTTGGAAAAGTACTGGATTAAATATCTGTCGATAAAAACAAAGAGACAGGCGTTCAAATCTAACATTTTTGCCGAATTTGAGGTACGACCAGTTACATATACACAAAAGATTCTCGTTTGTTGGTAACGGATTTGTAGCAGTCAATTTTAAGAATAACTAGGTAACTTTGGGTTGAAAGCCAGAAGTAGGGATATTTCGGAACCGGAACTGAAACTAAAAATACGTTTAATCAGTACACATTTAAATTTAAAAACCGAAATCTGAAACTGAAACTGAAAATACAGTATTAAACTTCGTCGCCTGAAAATGAAACTTAAATTTGGTAGGGAAGGTGCGGGGTAATTGAAACTGAGATCATTTCTGTTGGCAGTGGAATTTCAAAACAAGTTGGTCTCTAAAAAGGCAATATTCCGTTGTAGGCATAAAGGAGGTTTTGAACAAGATTTAAGGCAGATCAAAGTCAGTTTTATATGTTACGTAGAGCTCGGATTGATTCCACTGAAACGGGTAGAACTGGAACCGGTGGCATTTGGTATCAGACCAGTTTCAGTATAATCTATCTCAGATCATTTAAAACATGTAACCAAAGATTAGTTGTTAGATATGGTGTTTAATCTCCAACAAGTAATAATGACTGAGTTTAACTTTGTAATGTATTGGTAAAATTCCCACCAGCGTGTATTAGTAAATTTAAGCTGGTAATTTCTTTTGATTATTAATATATAATAAGTTGACTAAGGTTTACGATTTCTAATGTTTACCTTGATTTTCTAAAATTTTTTCGTATATTTCTATACGCCAACGAATAGCTGTGGGCGCCTTTTTGGTTGTAATGAAATTGCTTTCAATTTTAGCGAAAATTAAAGCTTGTTTACGCCAAAACACTGTAACTGGCTGTATCTCACTGTAAAGGAAATATAGATAAAGATTAATTACAGATAGATAAAGAAAATATAGATAAAGATTTTGACACTATTTTGTTCGGAAGACAGTCGAGACACCGGATTGTTTAATTTGGCTGGAAAGCGTGTACCAGAATGAACATTTTGCCTTTGCAACCATTGAGCTAATTTAGCTCGGGTTCAAGATCAAGTAGTCATATCACCTGCCTTTATTTGGGTGTGGTGGAGTAGTTTTATTGAAGCTAACTTTCGCAAAACTTTACCAAGTTGCTCAAACTTTGTCTGGATGCTCTCCAACACATACGAATTCTTTGCCTTTCACATTACTGTTATTTGAAAGCTTATCGCGAGAGAAGAAAAACCCAGTACAACCTATCTTAGGTACTTATGTAGGTTGCGAATTTTTTGAACCCCCTTGTATCTGAAAGATTGGTAGTAAAATTTTAAATTTAAAAAATAAAGTTTTTCTAATGGAGGACCAATCGAGACCGAAAAAAGTTTTTTAACTAATTTAATTAGTATAATTAATCTTACAGAATGATTGTATATGTTTATATATATATATAGGTTTATGGGTATATAAAGGTTCATGGGTCGTAGAACACGAATCGCTCATTTACATCGCCACATTTGGAGCTTTTGATTTGCTTTTGTAGTTCGTCGTTCTTACGGATGGATCTTACGTAATTGCTCATCGTCCACTTGGCAGGCTTGAAACACTCTTTCACGTAAACAGCTCAAAATTACATTCGAACTGTCACTTCTTTGCAAGGCGGTCTAAACTTGATTGCACAAACCTCGTTACAGTATGTTCCGTAACGGCGCCCACAAATGTACTCTTCAAAATTCGCACGCTATCTTTATGTCAAAAAACACAAAACTCAGTTGGCTCAATGTGCGTCTGTTGAGCTTTAACACGCAAAGATAGGTGCGATTTTGAAGAGCACATACACGTTGTGAGCCGTTAGCGAACATACGTTGATAAAGAGAGCTGCTGTCACACTCTTATGTATTATGTTCTCTTGGTGAAAACGTTTTCGGCTGTTTGGCTAAACGTGGCCTATGCTCTGAAAGAAAGATTTGTATTTGTATCATAGTTTATCATTAAAATCGGCAAAATCGACGAAAACTTCACCGATTGATGATATATACATACAAATTTCGATGTTTGATTTTCCTACATATCGTAAGGAATATTGAGTAAATAACAGCAGGTGGTATTATGAACTCAGCGATTTTCAGACTTATTACATTAAGCCGACTTCGAGTTTCACAAGGAAAAAATTGGAAAAAGTAGGAATTTTTGACCCAAAGTAGGAGAAAAGTAGGAACATACGAAAAAGTAGGAAAAAAGTAGGAAAAGTAGGAACTCTCCGAGCACTGTATTGAAAACTTTGGTGATTCCCAAAAAGTGGCCGATGCCTTTCTTGATTAATATTAAAGTTTAATTAAATTTATTAACATTAAGTTTAATTAATATTAAACTAACCTCGTATAAATTCTGCCATCAAATGAGAAAGAACAAATCAGCCGTTATAAAGTAGCAGCAATAGTACATGATACATAAGACTATGACAACCGGCATACTCTATGTATTATCAGCTCGCTACGTCCTCTGCACGCTATCGGCTGACCCCCCCCATAAATCAGACCCACCTTATCAGAGCAAATTCGCGCGCTATGCTTGCACGCTGAAGCACGAAAACACAACTAGTCAGTTGGTTCAAAGTGCGTCTGTTGCGAGCTTTAGAACGCAAAAATAACGGGCGAATTTGCTTTGATAAGGGGGTCTGATTTATGGGGGCGGGGTCAGCCGATAGCGTGCAGAGGATGTAGCGAGCTGATAATACATAGATTATGCCTGTTGTCATACTCTTATGTATTATCAAGAGTACATAATAACAAGAGTACATAATGATAAGAGTATGCCACTAGGCAAGCTCTCTCTTATCAGAGCAAAAACTATGCTCTGCACGCTAACGGCCCATCCCCCCCCCCCGCAAATCAGACCCTAGTGACCCCCCCCCCCCAAAACAGTACCTAGGCGAAACGGGGGTACGCTCACCGTCGGCTCTATGTTTATGTGCTTAAGCTCGAAAACACAAGCACTACGTGCGCGAATTTTGTGCCTGCTTCGAGCTTTAGAACACAAACATAGCGCACGAAATTCTTTGAAGTGATGGGTCTGATTTGAGGGTTAGCGAGCAGAGACATAAGTTTTTGCTCTGGTAACATAGAGTGTGCCTAGTGGCACACTCTTATACTATGTACTTTTGATAATAATAAGAGTATGCCACTAGGCAAGCTCTGTGTTATCAGAGCAAAAACTATGCTCTGCACGCTAATGGGCCACCCCCCCCCCGCAAATCAGACCCTAATGAGTAGTGACTCCCCCCCCCCGCAAATCAGTACCTAGTCGAAACTTGAGTACGCTCACTCGCGTTATGTTTATGTGCTTATGCTCGAAAACACAAGCAGTGCGTGCGCGAATTTTGTGCCTGCTTTGAGCTTTAGAACACAAACATAGCGCACAAAATTCTTTGAAGTGATGGGTCTGATTTGAGGGGGGGTGGGCCGTTAGCGAGCAGAGCATAGTTTTTGCTCTGATAACATAGAGCTTGCCTTGTGGCATACTCTTATTATTATGTACTCTTGGTATTATGTAC
>JASAND010007850.1:0-16006 GCA_030248195.1 Trissonchulus latispiculum | reverse complement strand
CACACGAAGCCCAATTTTGAAAACGGTAGGAAAAGTTTTTCTAATTGTTTTCCAAAAAGAAACTGTCAATTTAATGGGAGATATTTTCAAATTGTTTTCAAAACTTTTCTAATTGTTTTTCTAATTGATTTCTGTTACTTTTTTCCAACGGTTGGCCCCACTTTCTAATTGTTTTTCTGAAATTTTCTGGCAGATTTCTAAAAAGTTTCTTAATTTTTTTTTCGAAATGTTTTCCTTAAAAAAGTGGACATTTTCTTATTCTTTTCTCATTATTATCTGTATGTTTTTTCTAAATATACTTTTAGTATATCTATAATTAATTATTATAATATATATAATTGTTAGGGCTCCAAAATGATAGTGCCGCAAAATCGAACTCGAAAACGAGAAGAGTGACTATTTTGTGGTCGTCGCGCAGGTCGATACTTACAAGCTGGGGTTTTTTTATATATACAGACAAATTGTATATAAAAAGAAATCAGACCCAGCTTGTAAGTGTCGAATCGACCTGCGCAACGGAAAAAAAAAAAGTCTCTAATTGCTGAGCCACTTTTGCGTCGCCGCACGGAGCTTGAAGCCGCAAAAAAGTAGCGATTTTTAAATTCAACGCCAAACAGCTGGAAATTGTTTTGAAAACATGACGGAATGCTGATGAGAAAAATAAGAAAATGTCCACTTTTTGAATGGAAAACATTTCGAAAAAAGATTAGGCAGCCAGAAAATTTGCAGAAAACAATTAGAAAAGTGGAGTAGCCGTTGAAAAAAGTAACAGAAATCAGTTAGAAAACAATTGGAAACGTTTAGAAAAACAATTTGAAAAATATTCAGTAAACTTATAGAAAATTTTTGGAAAACAACTGGAAAAAACTTTTCCAATTGTTTTCTAAAATTAGGCTTCGTGTGGCCACATATTTTGAGTGAAAATTAAGCATAATTTTAATAAATTTCACAAATTTTTAAATTCGCCTGCGGCGCACTTATACTTCTGTGCTGCTTCATTACGTACGTAGTTCTGTGACAGAACTTCTGTCTCTTCAAGTGTCTTCTATTTTGTTTCCTTTACTGTTTTGTAAGTATATAATTGTACTCAACGCCTTCAGTTTATTTTATGACTGTATACCGGCTTATATACGGGCATTTACATTTACAAATTTTATTTTACTTTCATAACGTATACATATACGTATATAAATGGGCAATGCAAGACTGATAATTGGCAGTGGCAGCTTCTGAAAGTGCTCAGAATAAATCGTGCACGTGGAAGTGAAAAATTCTGAAAAGCATCCAATTCCAGTTTTGGGATTTGTAACATTTGTAAAATAACATAACATTTGTATCTAAAATCGTTTTTTGAAACGGTGCAAAAACGCGTAAAACGTTAAAAACTGGCTTATTTTGAAGGAATAAGGTCTACCGAAAATTTTGCATTTTTTGGATATTTTTTGAAATTTCTGAGGTCCGAATTTTTGGCATAGGTGTGTTAGGGGGGACCCATAGTTTCCCTGGATCTTTGGGATCTTTGGAAAATTTTCAGTTTTTAGCCCTTTTTCATCAAAATATGGCTTGTTTTTAACGTTTTAGGGGTTTTTGCACCGTTTTAAAGCGATTTTAGGCCAAAATTTTAGAAAAATTTTTCAAAAAAATGAGCATTTTTCGACCAAATTTAGCTAACTTGTTGGGTCCAAAAATCGTTGGCGGGGGGTTCGGGGAAGGGTAGCCAAAAGTTGGGGGAGGGTAAGTCAAAAAATCTGGGGGGTAAAGTTGGTCGAAAATTTTGGGGGGGTTCCCCCAAAGGAGACTGGGGGGAACCCTTCCAGTGGCGGATCCAGGGGAGGGCCCCAGGGCCCCGGGCATAGGTGTTATTGGGGGGGTATATACTATATACCCCCCCAGCCATTTTTCCAACCCCCCGCCCCAGAATATTTTGGGGGCCGCCGGCCCCCCCCCCAACTGGGGGGGGGGGGGTTGTCGCGCCGAGGGCGCGAAAATTGGCCAAAATCGGGCATTTTTAGGGAAAATTTTGCAAAATTTCTCAAAAAAGTACAAATTTGTGGCTGAACGTGTTTATTATCGCGAGAAATACGCGTTTATAACGGTTTTATGGACTTCTAGACTCAATATGGACTCAGAAACATGTTGGCAATCAAGTTCTCGAGTTTAGAAACACTGTCTAATGTGAAAGTTACTTAATGATTTCATGTTTTTCGGCAATAGCAATGGCTGAAAATGCGATTTTTGGCATAAAAATAGAAAAATTCTTTTGGGGAGGTTTGGGGGGGGGTCTAAAAAGGGCCCCCCAAAATTCCGGAGGAGGGCCCCCCAACCCAAATCCCCGTTACACCTATGGCCCCGGGCACCCCCTTTGCGATTTGGGCCCCTCCCTTTCAACTTGAGGGCCCCCATCCAAAGTTTGTCTTTACTGTAAGTGTTTCCAGGTTTTAACACAATATCCAGTAACTGGGATTATGAAGTTGGCGATGGTATATGTAGTTCTTTTCGTCAACTTTTCGCCCCTTCCATCGTAGATTGTGAAATTCCAATGCATTAGCAATATTGTATACATTTACATAGAATGCTGCCTAGGGAAACCATGGAAAAACTTAACCTTTCAACTTTAAACGCTCATAACTTGCTAACGTAACGTATTGCGTTAAGATTAGTATATTCTTGATCCGAAAAATCTCCTCTATTAAGGGGGGGGTCCATTTTTGGCCGATTTTTCGACCATCTCCGATTTTGCTCATTTTCACATATTTTGTTGTCCGATTGGTGTATTTTAACGAGTTTTTGAAATGAAGGTCGGATCTCTTACGGTTAGCGAGTAATTTCACCTCAAAGTTGATGTCAGTATGTTTCGTATGTTTAAAATATTTCTAAAATATGCTTTGGTACTAATACAAGACGCTTGGTCTTTGGGTATAACGGAGCGTATTTTAACGATAACTGTAAATCTAAGAAAAATGTAGACCAATTGGAATTTTGTTACTTAATAAAATGGTTGCTTGAAAATTGTTTTTTCTCTGTAGGAGGGAAGGTATTCCGACAAATAATTGGAATACCTATGGGTACAAGTAGTGGACCAGCGTTAGCAAATTTAGTACTTTTCTGGTATGAGTTCAAATATGTTAAAAGTTTAATTTCAAAACGTGATTTTACTTCTCTAAATAAATTAATGTATGTATTTAGATACATAGATGATATAACAGTAATTAACGATAACAGTTATTTTCTAAATAATTGGATGTATATTTATCCTATCGATCTTGTGCTTAACTTGGTAAACGTTACACCAAATGAAGCAGATGTGTTGGATATCAATATCAAAATTAAAAATATATAAAGTTTTTATTACTACACTTTATGATAAAAGAAAGCAGTTTTCTTTTAAAGCACATTCTTTTCCAAGCGTAGAAAGTAACATATTATGTACGAAAAGTTGTTATAATGTATTTTTAAATGAGATTATTAGAATATCTCTAATTTGTTCGAATAAGGTCAACTTTATTTTTAACATTAACATGTTAAAACAAAAGTTAATTTATAAAAATTATACAAATAGACTTTTAAAATTATATTTTCTAAAGGCTGTCAAACATCCAAATTTTAATAAGGATATCAACATAGACCCTTTAGCTACTTGGAAAGTACTTTCGTAAAATGTATTTTTAAAAATTGACTTTTACCTTTAATTTATCTCCTGCGGATATTGATGTCACAAAGTTTATATATTCCTGTATGTATTTGTTTAACTATCACTACTTGAGGCGACCGGCGGCGAAACTATTTTTCTATGATTTCTTAATTGGGGAATAAAAGATCTAAAAGCTTAATTCCATACTCCTCCACTGATGAGCCGCGGGTATGAGAATCAAGTCTGGTAGAGGTCGCAAGCACGCACTAACATAGATTGTTTATTTGTTTTCTGTTTTATGTTATTTTTTCGTGTCTTTTACGATGTTTGTATATGTTGGTAACATAATTATATATTGTACTTGTCTATATTTTAGACGATTAATTTTTGTTTTGAATTTGATTACAAGTTCGAAACATTTACACTGAAAAAGAAAAATCATATACTTATGTATTTAATGAAAATTAATGTGTTAAACATAGGAAACGGAAAAAGTGGTGATTTTTTTCCGTGCGCCAGAGAAATCTTGCCAACGACAAAATGGAGCACTTCAACGTCCATCCGATATCATATATACGATCTCGAAGGGTGATTTGTAGGAAGCAGAATTTTAATTTAGGCCTTCAAAAATTTTTAATTAATTTTTTAAGTTTGCGAACAGCCAAATTTGACTGTTTTGCAATGTTAAAATTGGGGGTCAGCAAGTTTGATGAAATATTCTGAAAGCTGTAAGCCCTAATTAAAAATTCTACTTCCTACAAATCACAGCTTATGACAAGACATTTCGAATGATACCAATTGATCCTGGTTACCTCTGTCTGATTTCGAGATTTCTCTGGCGCAGAAATCTCAATTTTTAGCAAAATGTAGGAAATTCCCGTTTTTTGGCAAATAACCTAGAGCTATGGCAACACAGACCTATAAAATGTTAGACTATCTATTTGCGCACGATTATTGATGACTTTAGGTCAAGTTTGGGCACAAATGGTGCAGGTTAGTGCACCCAGTTGGTCGCTGGGGTCAAATATGGGGGTCTGACAACCATAATCTCAAAAATAGTGATTTTTCAAATTTTTCGAAATATATGTATACGTTAAATTTTATATCAATCGAAAGCCCTCATTGTCGGGAACATTTTTTCTTCTTGGACCATTGCGCGCAAATGCACCAAATTCAAGTTATCGGCCGTTAAATGATTTTCGTGGTGAAGTCTTTCCAGCGTCGGTGCTACTTCCTAAAATCACTAAATAAAGTCATAAAGAAACGTTTTCCCATTAAAAGCTACCCTAAGTTCTTTGTTTGCATCAGATATCAAACATACAACCGAATATAGCTCAATTCTCAAGGAAGTTCAGGTGTAAAGTGCCTTTATTTGCTGCGGCACAGCCGTTTTCACATGTTTTCAATTTGCATGCAATTAATAGCCGGTTACTCGTTAAGTACTGAACGAAACTACTCGAAATTGAAACTCGATATGCAGGACATATATATGTGACAAGATTTTGTGTGAAAATGAGCAAAATCCGTGACCATAAAATTTTTCATGGTGGACCCCCCCTTAAGTACTTTTCCGCGCGGCGATGGAGCCGCCACGCGCGGCCATCCGCGCACGCCTTCGGCGTGGTTCTCGTTTGGCACATTTGACAAAATTCCTTTCGCCAAAACAGTTTTAAACTGCGCAAACTGAAGAATTTAATCTGAATGTTACATATTGCCAAAGAAGATGAAGCAAACTTGGTTTCATTGATCTCAACAGTCTTAGAACGTTGAATTGGTTTCAATCAGGCATCACAACTTAGAACTATCTCTGTACACTTTCGAAAAACGTTTAAGATCTCAGGGTTAGTATATATTCATAATTCTGGCGTTATCTTGAACTCTTTTGAGCTGGGGCCCCTCCCTTTACAAAATCCTGGATCCGCCACTGGACCCCTCCCCCCAAAGGGAGGGGTCACCAACCCCTGGCTTTTTCCTACAGGGGGGGGGTGGGGGGGCCCCCCAGAAATCCGTTCCCCCCCCAGACTTGGGTCGCCCCCCCTCAGAATCGCCCCCCCCCCCCCAGGATTCGGGCCTCCGCCCCCAGAACTCCCCCCCTACCCTAAAGTGCCCGGAAAAATAGGGTTTAGAGGGCAAATTTTGAAAATTTTTTCCGGCTTCGCCGGATTTTTACCTATTTTTAAGCATTTTTTAGCTATTTTAAGCTTAAATTTAAGTTAAAAATAGTTAATATTTTAGCTCGGCAGAAAAAAATAGCTATTTTTAGACATTTTTCTAAATTTTTCTCCCCCCCCCCCCACAAATCCGAGCCCCCCCCAGACCTGGGGGGGGACCCCCCCAGACTTCCCCCCCCAGAAATTTTTGCCTAGGAAAAAGCCAGAACCCTACCCCCTCAAAAATTTTTTCTACCCTCACTCCCCCCAAATCGGCCTTCGGCCGACCCCCTTTCCCTAAAAATTGCAACGATACCAAACTTGCCGAGTTTCGTTCAGTATTGAGCTGGCACTGTGCTCGAACGATTCTCAAAGGGCCGCACAGCGCCTTTTACACACATATTATAGGGGGTCGCTTACGCGCCCCCCTATAATATATATATATATATGCTAGTTGCGGCGAAGGCGCGAAAAATTTTCAATAATATATATATATATATACAAATGCACTAATGTTTGGAGCATTTCAGTACAATTTCTTCGTATTTATGATAAATTTAAACGCCTGCGCGGGGCTTAACATTTTTCTTCTGGCCAATTTTTTCCAGGGGGCAAACCATTTCGTGGAGCTTTCCTATTGTATCTACGCCAGTAGTGCTAAGTGATGAGCTGCGAAAATTGGAAAGTGATGCTTTGGATTATTTTTGGGTCCTCTCCCAACTTTGCAATTCCTAGTTAATGCTATCTCCAATCATTTATGAATTGACTTTTGAACATAATGCATATGCATGTATATATATATATATTTATTGATATATATTTATTGAAAAAAGTAAGCAATTCATGTATTAAATTTGTTTGCTTTTCAGGTGGTGATGCCCGTTCAAAAATTTGAAAATATTGACACGAAATCGGAGACTAGCTCAGAGCCAAATGGCGATGAAGCAGATTCACCTACTGCGACTTCCACTCCTGCTTCCGGCAAGAATAGAATGAATTTCAAGCGAACGAACAAACTTCCTTCAGAAAAGAAAAGTAACAGCAGTAGGTTTATATATTTGTTTGTGTATTATCGACCTTTTGTTTAAAAATTAATTATATATGTACGTTCGTAAATAAACGTCAAAATCAGCGCGACGTTTCTCGGAAATTTGCTGTCTTTGTTAGATAACAATGGATCCCCATTACATTTTGCGGGCCGACCTCCAAATTTCCTCTCCCCCCCCCCGAAATCGCTCCCTCCCGGGATTTTTGGGGGCCCAAATTTTTGCCAAAATAGGAAAAGCCAAAAAGGAGACTTATACGGCATGATTTCCAATGCAATTCTGCACGTGCCTGCAGAATTTCAGACGATTGCAAGTTATCGGTAGTAGGCCGTGCTGTACTTCTGAGGCACTCTACCGCAGCTCAACCATATATACGTATATACCTATATATACAAACAAACAAACAACGTAATTTATTCTGAAGACAGACAACCATTACAATAAGCTTTCAGCAAATTTTTAATGTAGCTGTATGCAATGTATGTATAAACACTATTCAATTCAACATTAATAGATACGTATATATGTGCGGTGTTAGTAAAAAGCAAACAGAAAAAGAGAAGGAAGAATCTATCAAATCGTATATATATATATATATATGTACGTCTATTGTTAGGATGAAAGTTTCAGAAAAGGGATGGGGAAAACCACTCGTCTGGTTACTTAACCCCCCGACCCTTCAAAAAAATATCCATTTTACTAATAGACCGTTCGAATGCGTTAATGCTGGAAGAATCAACAACAGTGTTGGGCAAACTGTTCCCAATTTCAAGAATTCTATCTGTGTAAAAACATTTAGTGGACTCCCTTGTGCAGCGTGCGTGCCTTAACTTAACTTGACCTCTCAATCCAATGCTAGGTGCCGACAAAAATAATTCAGTGAAGCTTAAGGAGATTCGGTTAAAACATATTCTATACATTAATTTAAGGTCGGCTAGTAATCTTCTAATTTCTAAGGACTGTTGACCTAATATCTCCAACCGTTGCTTATAGGTCATTGCTTGCATACCGGGCATACGCTTAGTAAATCTTCTCTGGACATTTTCTATCATGTCGATATCTTTTAATAAAAACGGTGACCATGCTGGTGAGTTATATTCTAAAATAGGCCTGACATAAGTATTGAACATTCTAATTAAAAATTTTCTATTTCTAGTTTCGAATGATCTAAAAATACAGGCAGAAATTTTATTTGCTTTTTGGGCGATTTTACTACAGTGTATAGATGTCTTCATATTAGATGAGAGTGTAATTCCAAGGTCTACTGCATGATCCACCACCTCAAGGTCCTGACCGTCCATGACAGCCGGAACCATCATTATCTGCAACAGCACCATATACTAAAACCAGACACTTTGAAAAAGACAGTCTAAGCTGCCAGATATTAGCCCAGTTGCAGACAAGGTTAAGATCCTCCTGAAGTATAGCTGATTTAGGCTCGTTTGTGGACAGGTATATTTTCGCATCGTCAGCATAAAGACTAATGCTAGAATTGACAATTACTTCAGGCATGTCATTTAAGGTGGTGATTCCCTTTGGTCACATAAAGTTTGCACCATTATTACTCATTCATTACTTGGAGTTAAGAAGTCATTTTTATATCAAAATGTAGCTTGACATTTTCTCTTTTAATGCATGCCACGGAACTAATGTTGCTTTTCTAAAATATTTTTAACATATTTTAGAAGAAGTATAATTTTCCAGAATTTTTGCAGACTAAAGTAAATTTTTTCGCGAAACATCGGTTATATATATCATTCGATACCTCCATCAAATAGCTGGGGACGATTTTTTGTTTATTGTGAAATCGCTCTTCGTTATAGAGAAAGCTGAAATGTGTGCGTAGCCTGTATTTTGCCTACTTTTTCCAACTTTGTCAAGCGATTACTTTAGCTAGAAAGCAGCAATCGGGGCAACTAAAAAAATCGTCCCTGGGTATATTTGTGCAGAACACATTTGTTCAGTACCAGCCCTCCAGCTTGTATGGTGAATGTTCCACAATCTTTGGAAATAAATTGGTCGTGTTTTTGGAAAAACTACATTTTTATGATAGCTGCTTACAGGATAGCAGTTGGAAGACGATCATGCGTCGGATAATTTGTCCCTGTGAGACCTTCAGTTCGACGCCCTTAGTTTGATTTTACGGCTTGCGTAGTTCAAGAAAAGTTGGATTAATTGATTTCTGCAAAAATGACAAGTTTTGGACGACAAAACAAGAAAATCGGCTAGATCTCACGGTAGAGAAAAGCTAGAAACTTGCTTTAAAAAGCAAAAATGCGAAGCTCAATGAGATCTTTCGAATGCATATAGTTATAACTGCATAGCAGCTGCTAAACGTTCAGAAATTGGGAAAAACCACTCTGACCGGAAATCTCGAATTTTTGAATCGGGATTACGCAGAGGGTTTTAGAACGCTAAAAGAACGTATTTCGGAAAGTTTCATCAAATTTCATCTTGATTTACGCCGCCAAATAACAATATGTGTCCAAAAGGAATCACCACCTTAAGTAAATCAGGAACAAGAGGGGACCAAGTACAGTACCCTGCGGGACACCACTCACTACAGGACGGATGCTAGAGACAGCGTTGTTAACTTTAACTTTCTGAGTTCGGCTGGAAAGAAAGGACTGTACCCAGTTACAAACTTGTCCAGTAATACCATACTTTTCCAATTTTAACATTAATTTCCTATGATGACTAACACTATCAAAGGCTTTGGCGAAATCTAAATAAATGCAATGTGTTGACAGACCCCGGTTTTTTTCTTTATTCCAACTATTCAAAGTCTGTATTAAGTTAGTTAAGGTAGAAAATTTACTACGAAATCCATGCTGGCGTAAGTTAAGTAGATTTCGTTCAGTAAGAAAAGACATTAGATGTTCCTTAATTATTTGTTCAAGAACTTTGCAGCAAGCAGAAGTAAGGCTAATAGGTCTATAGTTTTCGGGTTGTGATGGAGATCCCTTCCTTTTAAAAACGGGGGATATAGTAGCTTCTTTCCAAATCTTAGGTAAAATTCCACTACGGAGAGATTTGAGGAAGACACACCGAAGAGGTTCAGCGATTACATAAGCCATCTTTCTAGGCAGTATCGGTGGGATGTTATCAGGTCCAGAAGAAGTTTTAGGAGGAGCCTTTTTAAGAAATTTAATTACAGTATCAACAGAAAGGTCAATGTCGCTTATAGTACTATTTGTTCTATGCTCAAAATTTGGATTGTTACCATCATCTAATGTAAAAACACTAGAGAATTGAGAATTCAACATCTCAGCTTTATCAAAATCTGACAGAGCTTCCGAGTTTTCGTTCTGCAGGGCAGGGATAGACCCTTTGGAGGTGAGTTTCTTTTTTACATAAGAAAAAAGAGATTTGATGTCATTTTTGTTGAGTATCTTTTCCTCTAGTTCGTGTTTTTGCTGTCGTAAATTTCGACGAATTTCTTTACTAGCCTCTTTAAAATTTTTTAGGTCATTAGCGCTTTTCGTTGTCTTATATTTTTTCCATAACTTCTTCTTTCTAAGTAACAAACGTCGTAAAGTAGGAGACGCATAATTCCTTTTAGTACCAATTTTTGCTTTAGGAACAAATTTTTCTATTGCAATTTCGATTATATTAGAGAAAATTTCCCAAGTTTCTTCTACGGCTAAGGTACCTCCATGAAATAAACCATTCCAGTCTATGGACGAAAGAAAATCCTCCATGGCCGACCAGTGAGCTAGTTTAAAATTTCGTGCACTTGAAGCTTGCTCCGGTTTGATCCTCGCGTTTTCGAGGGAGAAGGAAAACTTTATCATTGCATGGTCACTCGAAGAAAATGGTTCTAAGATATCAACATGACCTAGATAAATGTCACTACAGAACACTAAGTCTAAGATATTATTACCTCTAGTTGGTTCTCTAACAAGGTTTGACAGTCCGGCTCCACTGACACACTGAAGGAAATCATTAGCGGTCTCTCCAGTAGTGGTACTGGAACGCCAGTCGATATGGGGAAAGTTGAAGTCACCAACCAAAAGGCATTCGTGGTCTACAATACATAGCTCGGTTATGTCATGAAACAGTAAATTATTATGTTCGGGTAATAATTAAATTAAAAATTTTTTGTCTTTGATTTCGGGGGGGCACGAACCCTCGCCCCCCCCCCCCCCTGGCTACGCGCCTGCATACGTATATATATATATTATCATAGGGGTCGCAGCAGCGACCCCTATAATATATATGTGTGAAAACTGGCTGGAGACAGTGTAAAATAAGCTGGGCAGAAGCTGCGCAAAATCCTGCGCAGATTTCATGCGCAAATTGTAGAGCGCATCGAGTTTAGTATATTTGGGAAGTTTCAGCCCCGTATCACTTACCGTTAAAAAGTTGCGCCTCGGACCGGTTATGGCGGTGATGTTTTTTCCGGTTTCTCCATTTGATGGTTGTATTGTACATAATGTTAGCCGCTTTCACGTGAACTGCAGCGGTGGGCCAACCTAAAAGGCTATAGGGTCTAGTAGTGCCCTCTAAAGAATTTAAGAATCACAACTTTTTTGCGCCGCAGTGGCGCCGCAAATTCGACTCATAGCGAAAAGTGACCATTTTTGTGGTCGTCGCTCAGGTCGAACGTTACGAGCTGGAGCTGATTTCTTTTTATATTCAGCAATTACATATATTGAGCTAGCTAACGGTCGAGGTTGCGTGTCTCTATCACTTCAATAGCGACCACAGTGGCCCGTCAAAAATGGCGAAAATTCGACAAATGAAAAATCTAAATTTCTCGCTATCTATTCAACCTTGAAAGCTCAAATCTTCCATACAATGGTTTTTTGGCACGGAGAATCGATTCCCGCAGTCTGTTTTACCGTCAGACCCACCCATCTTGCTGGGCTGGTTCCGCTATGCCGTCGGGAGGGTCAAGTCGGAAACCGCTTCCTGGAGCTTGGTTTTTTTCAAAATTTCACCTGTGCTTTTTTTTAAGAAAATGTGTGTTTTTAAAAATATCTGTTTTTCCTGAAATTCGCTTTTCGCAGTAATAACACGTTTTTAACGGTTTTTACAGCATTTATAACTATTATTTAGCATTTGTCGCTTGTTACAGAATAAATACAAAATATCTATTGCTTGCTTAGTCTTTATAAACGATATTTGAATGTTCTGAACGTTAAAAATATGTGTTGAAGACGTCTTTTTGCGCTACAATGGCGGGTCTGGGGGGCGGAACCCACCAGACGTTGAGAATTTTTTGAAACTTGAACCTTTTGGTCTGAAATTCTTCACAACTTTTGTTGTTGTTGTTGTTTGCTGCATTAGACATCACAATGTGATGATCATCACCCGAAGGTGCAAAGTGTTAGCCAGGAAACTGGCCCCGTAAGGTTGGTCAAAAACAACTCAACCAAGTTGCCAGAAGGAGTCTCAAAGCCTGGTCGACATCACGACGGATGACGTCTCCTCCTTTTTAAGAAACATGCTCCGTCGGCCTCGGCGTTGCCATATCTGGCGGCTAGCCCGAGGAGCAGCACACAGCACAAGTCTTCAATGCAAAAAGAACGGCTATAACAGCCTTTGCACCAAAGTGAGACAAACTCCAAACGTGCTGTTCAATGATATAGCCTAATACGGGTGGAAGAACAGCGATTGAGTTCGCGCTGTCCTTCCGGTCCTTCCTCAGAATCAGCATGGCAGCGTCATCCTCCAGAACCCGCAAGAAGGCATGTTTTCGACAGTATATTTTATTCCCGTTATTTCTTGAATTTGGAAACAATTTCGTAGAGTAATATATATATATATATATTAGTGATGGGCACCGGATATTTTTTCATATCCGGATATTCGCCTATTTTGCGTTAACGGATATCCGGTTATCCGCCTATTCCAAACTTACTTCAAGAAAATTTTTCGATTTTGCAGTTAAATTTTCAATTTTTCTGTCAATTTTTCGGCAGGCTGTGAATGTCTATCATGCAACCAAGCAGCAACCTTAGTTTCAAAAAAATTTCAAGGAATTTTTGAAAAATATTTTACAATTTTTGAAATTTTTGTCAAAAATTTGTCATTTTTTCATTGTTTTGACTGAAATGTACACGGATATCCGGATGTTTTTCTCAAATCGGATATGATCGAGATATAAAAATTATCCGGATATCCAGTGCCCATCACTTATATATATATATATATATATATATATATATATATATAAAAAAAAAAAAAAAAAAAAAAAAAAACAAAAAAAAAAAAAAAAAAAAAAAAAAAAAAAAAAAAAAAAAAAAAAAAAAAAAAGAAAAAAAAATAAAAAATAAAAAAAAAAAAAAAAAAAAATACAAAAAAATATATATATATATATATAATATATATATATATATATATATATATACGTATATATGCCTATACAGTCCCAAATGGCAACGTTGCTTAGAATAATGAAGGCTACACTAAGACTAATACCCAGACGAAAACAAACAAAAGTAAAAACAGGAATATAGATGATATTTGCGCCGAAGGCGCAAAATTTATTGGAAAAACTTAAAAAATTATGCTTAAAATCAATAAAAATTAGCTCCTTCAGGTGAAAATTTGAGTGTGTTTTCTTAAAATTTTGTGTGTTTTTCTAAAAAGGCGTGCGAGAACACAATAATAAACACAAAAACAGTGTCCTGGAGGTCCATAGTAGGCTCTACTTGGCCTGTCAAAACCTGGGCTTATTCTAGGGATTTTTTCTTGGGGGGCTCTTTGGGGGGGCCCTCGGGGGGCGAGTGATTTTGGGGGGCCTTCGGGGGGCGAGTCATTTTGGGGGGGGGGGCGAAAATTTTTCAAAATTTTTCTAAAAACATGCTAAAAATTGCGCTATTTTTGTAGCAATTGCCAAAAATAAGCGAATTTAGTGCTTAAATAGGCAAAAATCGACTAAAAATCTCCGAAAATTTTTGAAAATTTGGCCTTCTGAGCGATTTTTTCAGGGCAAAAGTTGGTACCAAAAGGGGCACCCACTTTTGGGGGGGGGGGCGATTTTGGAGGGGGAGGGTGTTTATGGGGGGGGCCCGCTAGAATAAGCCCAGAAAACATTGTCTATAGGGGTTTTCTGGTGTGCCCAGCTCATTCCCGGTATCCCTTTTGCCGTCCGACGTACCTATATTGCTGGGCTGATTCTACTTTGCCGTCGGGAGGGTCAAGTCGGAAACCGCTTCCTGGAGGTCCATAGTAGGCTTTACCTGGCCTCTCAAAACTGTCTGTAGGGGTTTTCTGGTGTGCCCAGCTCATTCCCGGTATTCGTTTTTCCTTTGCCGTCCGACGTACCTATTTTGCTCGGCTGGTTCCAGTTTGCCGTTTGAAGGGTCGGGTGGCCAAGTGGTCGAAAATAAAGTTTTTCAAAAGTGGTCAAATTTGGTATCAAATGGAACCCTAAGTGAGCTGAGCAACTTTTGTCATAGAACTAACTGCATACCCAAAGTGGCTGTAGAGTGCCGTATTGGGGTGGGGTTGGGACTTGGACTTTGTAGGCGATTTTGGGTCAAAAATAAAATTTTTCAAAAGTGGTCAAATTTGGTATCAAATGTAAGCCCTACGTGAACAGCAACTTTTGTCACAGAACTGCATACCCAAAGTGGCTGTAGAGTGCTGTGGTGGGGTGGGGTGGGGGGGGACTTGGCGATTTTGGGTCAAAAATAAAATTTTTCAAAAGTGGTCAAATTTGGTATCAAATCAAAGCCCTAAGTGAGCTGAGCAACTTTTGTCATAGAACTGTATACCCAAAGTGGCTGTAGAGTGCTGTGGTGGGGTGAGGTGGGGACTTATGCGATTTTGGGTCTAAAATAAAATATTTCAAAAGTGGTCAAATTTGGTATCAAATGTAAGCCCTACGTGAGCTGAGCAACTTTTGAAATGAAACCATCCACCAAAAGTTGCTGTGGCGGATTTATGCCTTTCTCAACCGGAATTTAAAGGATAGATATACAGGTATATACTGTGTTTTTTATTTGCTCAAAAAAGTGCGCAATGACACACTTTTTTCCTGAAATAAGCAAAAAATTTTGGGCTTGTGCGCAGACATGCGCACTTTTTCCAGAGTCAGAAAAAAGAAATTACTAAGATTATTCACTGAAAAGGTTCATAAAATTGGGTGGCAATTTTACAAAATTTTTTATTTTTCTTAGAGGCACCCCAGACACAGTTATTTGGAGTCATAGCTACGTATTATCTTTGAAATCGAATTAAATGACTAGGGTATGCAACTCATTGTAAATTCATATTTTCACATATATATTCTTTGAGTATTTGACTACACTATCACAGGAAAACCTTTTACTGTAGCCTTTATTTTTCAACTTTCTGCTTTGGGTAGTGGGCTTTTTGGTATTTTTATAGAATTTGGCAGCTTCTGAGGGCTCCGATTCCCTTGTATGGCTTGTTGATTTATATATGCGCCAATCAGGCTATTCAGTTTTTAGTATTTGATGTAAGACATAAGCTGTCGTTCTGAACATTCTAAAAATGTCATGCAATTGCAAATACGTACGTAATCGTAATTAAACTAAATTATAGTATTTTCGGCTATGCGCACTTTGTTAACGAATTGCGCAAAAAATTTAGAGGCAGTGCGCAGAACAGCGCAAAAGAGTTTGAGCAAATAAAAAACACTGGGTATATATATAGGCCCAACACACACCCTGTGCGGAGCATTTCTGTTACTTGTAATCAGTAGCGTAGATAAAAAATTTTCGGGGGGGGGACGGTTTGGACCGAAGTCTGGGGGGGGGGTAAAATTTTAATTTTTTTGCTCAACAATTGTATGAACACTACGTACAAAATTTTATAAGAATCTTAGCTTAAATCTATTGTAGCCGAAAGTCAGCGGCATGCTAAAACCCAAAAAGAGGGGTTTAGGGGGCGGAGTCCCCCAGAAGTTGAGAAAATTTTTCAATTTTGTCATTAAAACGCTATTGAAACATTGAATTCTTTACATTGTACATTATCAATTCCCAAAATAAATTTTGTAGTTTAGTTTGCTATATATTTTCCACTTCTACAGTCTCGTACGAAAAACTCAGATTGGATGCTCCCATTATGAGCAGAGTATTCCAAGCAGCACATTTCCAGTAACCACCATTTAAGGAAATCATGTTTGTAATAATGCAGTTAATAAAACTACAAAGCTGGCAAAGTAAAGTAAAGACAACCAGTAAAGGTTTAATTATATGTAG